>JBBPTO010000052.1:0-17968 GCA_038094155.1 Pulveroboletus cf. aberrans | reverse complement strand
CCCCCCCACACCCCCCCCCCCGCCCCCCCCCCCCCCCCCCCCCCCCCCCCCCCCCCCCCGCCTCAGATCGATGACATTGTTCATTGACGGGTTCGCGAAGGGATGGGCGAGCGGAGGGCCATTTTGGAGCGGCGGAAGGTGCTGATGTGGGCGAGGAAGAGAAGGCACGGGGAAGACGGGGCGGTAGGGTGGGGAGTGCAGGATCGGAGTGTGTGGCGGGACAGGTTGTGGGTAGGGAGAGAAAGGAAAGTTCTGGGCGGGCCTCGCTTCGACGCGCGCGCGCATGTTCGGCGGGGAAATATCGTCGTCCGCGGTGAGGTCGATGTGTGCGGACTCTGACAGGGTGAGGTTGGACACGGGTGCATCCCGCATGACGGCGACGCTGTGGAACGGCGAGCTTGCACGCAACACAGCACGGACGTCGACGACAACTTCGCTGTATCCTCGGCATCCACCCCGGCACCCCTCCTCGTATGAGTAAGCGCACTTTCCCACGATTGCTACTATGCAGTCCAGTTGTCATTTCCCTATTTAGTGTATCCCCTCTCCGTAGACTCCACCTCACCCGCCTAATCTCGTCCATCTCAAGTCAGGCGGGCCACTGCATGAGCGGAAAAGACGTACGAGGTGCCCATCCCATCGCACAGTACGCAGCTCTCGCCGCCTCTTCCTTGGCGAGCTGCTTGCTTGGCCCACTGCCTTTGCCTTTTTCGATCCCATTCACTTGCATCGTTCCTCCGGCTGAGTATCATCTCAACAGGGAAATAAATGGATTCTGCTCACCGACGCAAGTCACATGCCACTTTCCCGCGTGCGGCGGTCCCGTGAACGATGCAGGGTAGTCGATGCTCAGCCCCCGCTGGGTCGCCGTTTGGTTGAATAGCGGCAAAAATGCCAAGTGTGGTTGCGCAGGCGCTAACGGGTTCCCGAAAGATGGCATCCCCTTTGGCGGCGGCGGTTGTACTGGCGGCGGCATGCTTGGCGGAGGTGGTGGCAAAGGCTGCGAGCTAAGAGGCTGCGAGTATGGGTTGTAATGGGTTGGCTTATACCCACTAGGCAGACTAGGGAGTGCATGTCGCAGCGGCTGCGTTGAGAATCCCTGTAGCAACTCTTCAAACTTAGGCCGTTTCCCGGATTGTTCCTCAAAGTCCGCGGGTCCAAGGGCAAATGTCGCTTCGTTGAACACGTGGGCCGATAGTCGTAGCAGGGCTCCGATCCATTGTTGAACGGTGCTCAACCCACGTTCGCAGAAGACTCCGCCAAGATAAGCAAGAAAGAGTAGACGCCCTTGCTGCACTCTAGTTTTAGTACTGTAGATCTCACCGAATTGGACGGACGCACCACCTACCTCGGCCTCAGCTATTGACGATTGAAATGATGGGTCGTAGCGCAGTTCATCTCGTAGTCGATAGAAACTGGCCCATGTGTCGATGTTCTCCACCGATAATAGCTTTTGTCTCCGGGCCTTCCTAGAACGTCGTCTCATGACACTGTGAGTTCATGACACTTGCGCTCACCTCAATCTCGCTTCTTGTCATCACCGGTTTACTGTTAAACAGTAACTGTGTCGTCGTCGCCCCCAATACATGGGACCCGAGAACTGACAAACGTTCGTTGTCGCGATATTTCGCATGGCATGCGAGTCGGAGGGATTTGTGAGTGAATACTTCCAACATAATCTCTCCAGAAAGCTTGGGCAACTCTGGCAGATCTTCTGTGATTGCGTCGTACGTCACGGATCGCTGCCGTTTGCGCGAGCTCGGATTTGACCCAGATTCAGAAACCGTTTCCATTTCTATGGGCGATGGATCTACGATATTGAATGTTCGAAGGCGAGGGGTAAGAACCATCACCCCGGCGAGCGATACTGGACTTTCGGATAGTAGAGGTATTTATTTTTGCCCAAGCGCCTTGCCTGGCAAGTGTACTTCAAGCGAGAAACTTTCTCGTGAGATGGTGAGAGAAATGGAAATGTCAGACTGACACAAAGGAGCCACTTTCACTTCAAGTTTACGTACAATGCTGAGCGTCGGAGCATGACTAATCTTGACGACTCGGGTATACAACAACTCGATCATACTTATGTACAATACGGTAGGTCTAGTGAATAAGATTACTCAGATTACAGCATTGCCTATCATATGTCTTAGCCGCGAGGGTGATCAGAGCGTATTAAAGTGGTGTTTGCATCTTGTCATGTGCAGATGGGCCTGCTTCCTCGGCCTCTCGCTTTCGCTGTTTGAGAAGGCGCCGAAGTTTCTTGACTACCCGCCTTTGAGACGGGTCCCCAGATAACCGTGAAATGTGCCTCGTGATGCTAGAACCCAGGTCAGAGAAGAACGTAACCTTGCTTAACTGGGGCCACACCTATGGGTATCCTGGTAAAATACGGGACAATTCTCGATAGCGTGCTGTGATCCAAGACATACTGGGCAATCATTCTGTTTCTGCTTCTTTGATGAGTTCTCGGGAAGGTCATCGGGCGAAGACATGCGTTTGGAGGGCACTGTTACTGGTAACGGGTGGCCTACTGAGAAAGTAAACTGTCCGTTCACGATGCTCCCATGACCTTGGTGGGAAGAGTCTAAATTATCCTGGTGCCGGACCACCTGTTGAGGGGGAGGGATGCTTGTCTTGAATACGTGTACTTTCGACGAGGATGCCTTGTTCATGACGTCCGCTGGATTTTGGTAGGAAGGTCGTGGATCATCCTGGTACCGGACAGCCTGCTGAGGGGGAGGAATACTAGTCTTCTGTGCACGTACTTTCGACAAGGACGCCCGACGATCTTCGGGAACCTTTTGGCGTTTATTTCGTTTCACGGAGGTCGAAGCGGATCCCGGTCTGGACACAAGTTTGAGAGGTTGACCGGCCAATAGATGGCCGTGACCTCGATTGTACAACGTCTGCTCTATGGCCTCGATGGCAGCTTGCTGTGAGATTTTGTTGAATATAATATTCACACGATTAGGTTAGATACGCACTCTCTCTTCCCATGGCTCATCACTTGTGTGATTCAACAAGATCTCCCGGTACTCGATCAGATTCGAGGAACTGTCCGTCATCCCGCAGTTCTCAGGGCCATGAATATACCCGCAAAGGCCACACTCTGCGTTGCGGGGATATGGAATGGTTGATACTGGTTGCACGACTGGAAGGGGAGCAGTCAAATTATGCGGCTGTTTCTTGAGCAATGTCGGTTCCAACGAACGGTCCTGGTCGACATCCATCGATCCCGTTGTGGAATCAGTGTCGTCGCCAGCATCATGACGGGTAGCATCGTATGCATCAGAGTCCGATGGCGTCCCTGATTTGAATGAACGACCTTTTTGTTTCCCTTTCCCTTTAACCTTAGCGGGAGTCTCTTCTAGACCTTCCAGGAAGTCTAACTGTTGCTGTCGTCGCAAGGTATGGATCAGCCATGGCACATCGCTTATGCCTCTTGGACAGACCTCGGTGAAAGCAGCCGCGGCCCTCCGGCGCACTCCACGGCCTGTCACCTCGTTTTCCTTGGTCGCATCCTTCTTAGCGGCTATACGTTCTAGCGCCTTGGCCCATGAATCTCCTTGGTCAATGTCGGGTACAGTGACTCCAACGTCATCCAAGGCGTCCTTCTCTGCTGCCCACACCTTAGCAAAGCTGAACTTCAGACTGGGTTCGTTGGCAGCGGTTCCTTCGTCCCCTTCGACCTCTGTTCTCTCGATCAGCTTGTCGAGGTCAAAGTCGGTATCTGTATCGTGACTAAGCTGGCACCTGGAAAAGGATCCCGGATCCTACGCACAAACAATGTCTTTCGATCCCTGATCCCCTTCCTCAAAGAGTGCCCTGGCACCAAACGTAAGAATCGATTTCAGATCGTCGCCACCGTTCTCGTCGTCATCCATTTTCTGTACGATCAAATGATCGAGGACCAGCTTCTTTTTTCCCGCCTGTACAATTTGCTCTGCGAAACATCACTCAGAAAGAGATGGATGTGAAAGCGGCACTATTGACCTTCGGCGGAATCTTTCATCATGAGTTTGAACACAAGACATGTCTTCTTCTGACCATAACGATGCGAACGAGCGATTGCCTAGTCATAGGTTAAAAGCGTGATGAGTGAAGGGAAACGTCCTCCTACTTGAAGGTCCTATAACATAATTATGAGCCAGGCAGTCAGAGATAATAAATCATTCCCTGACCTGATGGGGATTGAAATCTGGATCGTATATAATGACTGTATCCGCCGTGTAGAGGTTGATACCGACTCCACCAGCACGAGTGGTAAGCAGATATATGAAATATTCCGAATCTGGTTTATTGAACTCGTCCATTCCTTTCTGTCTGACCGCTTGTTTCGTATCACCGTCCTGTTCAAAGGTAAGCCAGGGCCAACACAGATAGCTGCTGGTCCCACTAGTCTGAGGTACTTGTAATCCTCGCCTATCAAGAAATCTTCGACAATGTTGAGGGCAATGACAAACTGAGGAAATTGATTTAAGGCAACATAGGTCAATATGACGAACCCAACCCACTTGACTGAACAAGAGTACGCGATGTCCTCTTGCTTTGAGCTTCGGCAACAATAGTTTTAGTAGTCGAAGCTTCGCGCTAGCATCAATCAGCTTCTCATGGGCCTCATGCGGCTCCAGACCACGAGGTTCAATGTCATCAGATATCAGGTAAGGATGTTGGATGCATCTGACTCCATCCATGAGGACGATCAATGGTGGGCTAGCCGAGTACACACTTTCGTAACTGCATCAACATGTTGTTCATATTCGTCTTGGAGATTCCTCCACGCCCTGCGGTAACGGTCGACGCTTGCGTAAGGTGTTTGAGAATGTCTAAGTTCTGACCTAAGGCAAAATTTACTGTCTAGCTTCCAGACGTCGCATCGGAACTCACTGAGAATCGATCGATAGATCTCCTTCTGCAGAGGAGTCATTGATAGCGGAACAATAACCTCGTTCTGCGCAATTATATGCTCAGCAGACGGTTTTCAAGAGAGGAAATAAATACCTTGGGTGGCAGTTGAAGTACTTCACTCTTGATGCGACGAAGGAAATACGGTTTTAATCTCACGTGCAACTGGCGTACTAGTTCTTCGCTGAGCTCCTCGTGTTCCTTTTCCAGTGCTTCAAGATCCTGCCATTTATCGGAGTCAAGGAAATTCATCAAGTTGAACAATTCACGGATGTTATTGTTCAACGGAGTCTGAGAGGATGTTGGAACGAAAAAAAGAAGTCAAATGAACTTCAACTGACCCCTGTCATGATGATCCGGTGGACTGGCTTGAGTTCGTTTAATTTTTTGAAAAGTAGACTATGATCACTTTTAACTTGCGACGGGAATGAAACCAAGATTCAAAGTTATACGAGGAACACTTACGTCGCTGACCCTCATCAACTACCAGGACCTGCCAGCAACCTATACTCTTGAAGACAGAGGTGAAGTCCCTGGGGTTCGTGAGAGTTTCATATGTAGTGACGAGGACATGATACTTCGGCTTGCGCTTCGATTGGTGAAATAATTCATATCGGATGATCACATCCCTCGCCTTGGCCTCCCCGTAAAAGGGTACCACCCTGAGTCTAGGCGCCCAGCGCGAAAATTCCCTAACCCAGTTCGCAATTGTGGAGTTTGGGACAACGACAAGCGCAGGTGCAACGGTGAATTTCCCGATTAATGTCCCAAGAAACGTGACAATTTGAACCGTCTTTCCCTACAAAGAGTACGTCAAAGCAAGCCGAAAGATGACAGTGGACGACGAACCAGACCCATTTCATCGGCTAGTATGGAAGGTTGGTGGTTCCACCAATTATCGCAAAGCCAATTATACCCGTCAATCTGCAGGCTAATAAGCAGAGTCCTTGATCAAGGTAAAGGAAACAAACTTGGAATTTCATGAGCTTGAGATGATCACTCTGTCCAAGATCAGGTTGTTCATCAAGATCTCGCTTGAGAGCGTAAGTATCATAACCGTTTTCAGCACGATTCTCAATGCGTTTCGGTATCTTTTTCACGGATACGTTGCGAGACTCGACGAAATGCTGGAATGCGTGCTCAAAGGCATGATAACCGGGCTCTCCGAGGCGAGGTGGAGAATCCCAAGTTGCTGTGGAAAGATTGAAGGAGAGCTAAACGTAAACTTGAAATACTGACCTTCGTCATACCCCAAGTCGTCCCACTTAACGAATACCCATATACACTTGTCAATGTGCTTAACGGATAAAACTTGCCTCGTCCTTGACGACCAGTGGTCCACTTCCTCCATCAATGACTCGTCAGGCTGTTCACCTTCCCTATAAGCTCGCTCTAGCTGTTGTTCAGGACTGAGAGACGAATCATCGACTCGAACCCCACGAGTGACACTCTTTTTCTTGCGCTTCCCGTTGGCGCTCGCCAAGGGTTTCCAGAACCGTATATCAAGAACGCGGTCAATAGTCTTCCAAGCCAGAGGAATTCGACGCTCGGCATCGGGTGAGGGGCCAAGCGTGACTTGCTTTGGCTCAGCTGAAGCGTGACGATCGGCGGAAAGGTCTGTGCTGGGCTCGAAAGGGATCTGTTGTTTGTCGACCTCATCAAGGTGATCGACATCCATATCTATTTCATCCAATACTGGTTCGTTCAGGAGTGGGACCCTGGGACCCTTGGCAAGGAAGTGTTTCAGTTTCGACAAGTTAGTCGAAACCAACCACATGTGAGGCACCCATTGCGTCCGCCGATAGCTCCGGTCTACCCACTTCACCAAGTATTCTCGAGGAAGGGGTGTCCTAACATCAGGTGCACTTGCTGAAGTGGGCTCAACAGCACCTAGGGGATAAGGTCGCCAAGCTAAGATTTTATCCAATGGGTAAACGTATGAAGCGCAGTCAGCGCAACGCCACTCAGTTACTTCTTGATAATAATTTGCGAGTTTCGAATCTTCCCAAGCCTCGTTCCGCGGGACAGGCAAATGACGATAATGAGCAAGTCTCCTACAAGAAAAGCACCTGAACAGAAGCTCTCGGGAAGGCCGCGGCGATATATCTTCCCCACTGTGTGAAGTGGTATCTACCATTTGGATGTCACTTTGTGACGGTTCAAGGGAGGACCTGCCAGGAGATTTGTTTACTAGAGATGGGTCAGGTTCTAGCGCCATTTCTAAGCACCCCATGCAAATGCCGCCCTTCACACACATCCCACAGATGAAATCGGTAGTTTGGTTGATGTCGAGTTCCTTGCAGTCCGGTAAATCGTCAGTCGTTCGTTCGGTGTCATCCCCAGCTTGAGCTTTCCGCCGACCTTGGTCACGAGCACGGGCAGCTCGTGTAATCTCGTCCCTTTGGGTTTTTGCGAGACACTTCCAGTGCGCAACCACAGGACACTTGAGGCTACAAAACCACTTTAGCAGGAGAACAGGATACATTCAAAACGCTCTGACCATCGAACCCAGCCTCCCAAACTCCGTATATGGTCTTCGTCATTGTCATCCGATTCGGCTGTATCATCTTTGGCCTTGCGTCTTCCTCTTTTCGCTTTCTTCAACTCCTCATGAGCGGGACGTTTGTGACATTTCTCGCATATACCTCTGTGGGCACGGAGGGATGACGTTGTTTCATCCTCGTCAAAATCAAAATCAAGATCGTCTATGTCACGGAAGCACCCATTGGCAGGGCGGGCTGTTACTGGTCGTTCCTTTTTGAGTCCTTTCCCTGCTGTTTTCTTGTGTTTGTCTGGAGGGCTGTCATAATAGACATCATCCGTGTCCGAGTCTCCGTCTTCGACGTAATCGTCCGCGAGGTTAGAGCGGGCACTCCTCCGAGAGCGTGTTGACTTTCTGGTCGCAACAATCTCTACATCAGAGTCTACTTGACTATAGCCACCCAGATCGTCTCCAGAGTCGGAAGAAGATGGCTCTGGTGGTATGCGGTGTCTGCGAAATTTCATTGGGCTGAATGGAAGCCTGCTTTTTATGGGCTTCCACCTCATTGCCGCTAAGCGGGTATATTTGCGAATCGAGGCTCCGGAAGCATAACCTTCATCGCTACTTGTGTCTTCGTCCTCCGTTAGGGAAGAATCGGACGGAACAGGAGAGTGAGGTAGGTCACTCTCGGAGGATGGAGGCGAGGTCACAGTGTGGCTTCTTGCATCGAGCGTTGTCTTGGGATTCATTCGCGAGTACTCGTGGACATCATCAGAAGCAGGATCAAAGTGTCCAAGCAAACCCTGCTCTTTTCTGTGTTCTGCACGGACTGTGAGCATGCAAGAAAGAAGACAACTTCCCAGAACGCACGATAGTCATCAACGAGGTCGCGATAATGTGCGAGGAATGTACGCGAAGAAATCTGAAAGCGAACTTGGTAAAATAGGACAGGGAACAGCGAACTTTCACTGACCCTACGCACAAGCCCATCTCTGAAACGCACAAAATAATGGGAAGGTCTACCCTCGCCATCTAACGGGTACTCTCCAACGACGGTATCCAAGTCATTGAGCCCAAATTCTGGATCGCCTCCGAGATAGTCCGGAGCTGGGCAGTAAAGCTGCTTGATCGACGGTGACAGGATCGGCAGGGCTACATAACATTGTTTTTGACGCGCCGCCACAGCGGTGGAAGGAAAATGTATGCTGGGTTTCTCAGGGGTGAGAGAAGAAAGACGAGAGGGGCTAAATAAGAGAACTGGGTCAGAAAGTGGGTCAGCCATCACGACTCTGGGCTGCTCCACACTTGCCACTCCTTCAAGACGATGAGCGCGTTGTGCGACGCGTTCCGGGAACACGAGCTCATTTTCTCCCACATGCTTTGTCAGCGTATCAGTGGGGTCACGTGACATTCTATCTGGAGACATAACCCCATATTGTTTTTGAACCCAATCATGACTGCATCATCCTCCTACTGGGGCGCTAGTCTCATGATATTACTGAGTCATTATGTATGTCCGTCATGCACCACCGTTGACAGCCAAGCATAACATTTCTTCCCCATCTCTTCGCCATGATCTACCCGGGATCATGAGTGTAATCTCAGGCAATGTAAAGAAACTCACTGATACAAAATGCATGTGGGACCCCTGACGTGCCATGAAAAATACGGGCCTCATCCCCAAATGTCTCAAGGATAACAGCCTTTTGATAGCCAACCCAGTCATCGCGTTGGGCAAAGTAGAACCACAATAAACTCTTGTGTCTGTTAAGAAGGTCCGAGTCCAGCTGGCGGATTTTGATCATCTCATCATGTGCCATCGACAATGCTGCGAATATTGCTTGGGGTGATCGTATAAATGAGTGTAAAACGTTGAGTTGTAAATAAGGATACGAAGGAAGCAGTAAGCTCAGCATCTGCAGAGGTAAATAGTACAGGCAGCTTGCAATGCCGGCAATAATGCGGGGTAAAGGAGGGCGGAAGAACCACTATCATGTAGAATCGGACATGAATGGTGCAATTTGAAGTCGAAGTAAAAGCAGGACGAACTGAGAGCCTCTTGCCGTTAGGAGTGTCTGCAATGTCTGCGATTGCGGGGAAGAGAAGGAACACGCTGGATACAGCGTTGGGCCGTAGTTTCAAAACCTTGACATGGATCATTTGGCAAGCGGCGACGGGGCGAGAGACGGACAAGAACTTGCCTGCAAAGCAAACCACGCGCCAACACTGTGACCTGTCAGAACCACTCTAAGGGAAGGGCCAAATGTCGAGTGCACGGCGTCAAATATACTGAGGGTGTTCTGGAGTTGCGAGGTCAGGGTAAACTGAGAAGAGCGGAGGCTTGAAAGGCGCTGTTTCGAGGCCAAGGACGGAGCGTGTCCGACATGGGAGAATGCGAGTATGGCAAGGGTACCTGAGGTGTCGAGACCGTAGATGGTGTTGAGGAAATGGGTGTAGAAGTCTACCACGCCAGGATTGCCTGGAGAAAATGAGAGGATGCGCGGGTGCGGAGAAGGTACAGACCAGGGATGAAGAGAAAGAGGGTGGCGGGGGCGCGTCTGGCAGCCCACCAGTGTACGAGGACATTGGTGTCTTGCCGGAAGAGTGCGACACGGGGAGGGTGGAGCGGGAGGAGGAAGGGGGGGAGCTCAGACGTAGCAATCCAGATTTGGGTTGGACCTGGGCGACGAGCATGTCGACCCGTCGTGCGCGCGCGCCGTCGGTCTCGAGTCCACTGCCCAACTATCCGACCTCTCTCCCAGCGACCCGCCCGCTCCAGATCGGCCGGCCCCCCACCCCAACCAACGCTTCCCCGAACCGTCCCCATCGTCCACAGAGATCGGATCTCAGGCCCCGTCATCCCTCCGACTACTCCGCTCCCGAACGTGCCTCGACCTCGTCCCGCACAGTCAATGACCTGAGCGCGAGAGAACGTCGCGACAGCTCCAGCACAACGCTTTCAGATGCCTCCGTCCAACTCCGTCCCGTTGGCAGCCCGAGCAAACCCCGACTAGATCCTTCCCGCTCCGGGGCCACCGAGCCACCAGCATCCTACGTCCCATCCCCGATGGCCTCCCCCGCTCTTTCCGCCGCCATAGCCGCTCTTAGAGACGCCGGAGAAGCAAATTCACGCAGGCGCGAGCTTGCCAATGGCCATCGCGACAACAACCATGAACTAGGTCGC
This sequence comes from Pulveroboletus cf. aberrans, assembly GCA_038094155.1. NCBI lineage: Eukaryota > Fungi > Basidiomycota > Agaricomycetes > Boletales > Boletaceae > Pulveroboletus > Pulveroboletus cf. aberrans. The sequence goes on along the minus strand of JBBPTO010000052.1, from coordinate 7,397 downwards.
CGTTTAGAGTCCGAGCGTGAAAGGGTGCGCCAGGACAGAATAAGGGAACGTATGCCTACCCGGAGACCCACCGCGAATGCTAAAACCGGTGAAATCGACGGTCAGTCTTATTTTTTGCTTCCCAGCACGCAGTCGCATCTCACTCCACTACCCCAGCTATCCTGGACCAGATCAAAGACGATTGGGAGTTTGTCATCGATCCTGATGTAATTACATTGCCCGTGGATCGGCTCGAGTCGTGGGGAACTAATGGAATCTCAGTTCAACAACGTAGACCTAGCCCTCTCCCTGCTCGATGAAGCGTCTACTGGCAAAAGTTTGTCCTCTTTCCGGAAGACCAAGGAAATGCTGTCCCAAGCACTAAAAAGCTCGGTTGATCGTCAGTGACTCCCTCTCTCTAGCCTTTTTCCGGTTGGCTGAGAACGCTGAGCAGAACACTACAAGGCTTTTGCCGATGCACTACCACACCATGGTGCTCTGTTGAATCACCTTGGTCATGCGCAAGCACAAGTCCAGGAAACACGTATCGCTCTCCAAGAGACTAAAGAATCCCTCGGCAGCAAACGTGCCGACCTTGTTCAGTTGTGGGCCAGGGGACAAACGCTGGAGGAAATGATGCGATTGCTGGATCAAATGTGTGCAGACTTTCTCTGCTCGCACGCAGATGCTGAATACATTCCAGCGAACATCTAAAATCCGTCCCAGACGCCCTCGAAGCTTTAATATCAGAGAAGCGTCTCATACAAGCTTCAGTCTTGCTGATACGCAGCCTTAAGCTGACCAACAAGCCCGATATGCAAGAGATTGGCGCCGTTACAGACTTACGGTCGTATCTTCTCGGACAAGAGAGTGTCAGTCGTACGGACAGTTTGCCAACGTCTGGGAGACTGATCTCCTACAGGCGCTCCGCGACATCTTAGTTGATGAACTCCATAACCACCTCTACCTTAAGTCATTCTGGTGTGAAACGCGGTGGGCTCCATATACTCCTGGACAATCAATGCGTTGGTGCGGTTTCTACAGTCTGGTTATCCACTCTCAACCAGTGCGTTCAGTGCCGAAAGTGGAATTTGAGACCCAGTTGACGCAGACCGACCCGCCAAATGGTTCGATCCAAACTCTATCAACATCGTCTCCCGAAGGTAATCAAGGGGCCCGTCTTTTGCGATACCTCAACAGTCTGGCGACCCGACCGAATGACTCTCCCTATGATTTCGATGGTGCTAATTTTCGTACTAGCGTCAGTACACAAGAGATGTCGGCGTCGCTGTCGACGTCAGTTTCGTCCTCTTCGAATCTTGGTACATTGACTGTGCCGAGTCCTCTACACTTCGGACCACCCAATGTTAATCCGGAAGCAGACTCGTTCACTTACATCGAGACTCTTCTGGAATCTCTAGCCATTCTAGGAAAGCTCGGGAACGCACTCGATTCTGTCATGCAACGATTACAAAGCGAGATTTTTTCCTTAATCGAGTCGACCGTCGAAGAAGTTGAGGAGCGCGCGGAAGAATCGAAAAGAAGCTCCGCGCTTCTTATATCTACTTCCCTTGGATCTAAATCTGGAGGGTATATATTCGTTTCTGAAGAATCTACTGCAATGACCTCGGCCCATACCACTCTTGCCCGTCAAGGCGAATTAACGACGGCATCTGCTCTCCGCCTCGCCGCGCTGGAATCGACTTTGAAGCACCATGATCAGGAGATTCTGAAAGACCTCTTTTGGACAATATATTCCAAACTAGACGCCATAACGCAAGGTCTCCGGGTAGTTTTCGAGGTAGCTAATCGCGTCGGATCAGTGAGTGCGACCAAGCATAACCTTGTTCATACTTGCGACCCGGTATTTTAGAGACGAGATTTTAAAGACACCTCTGGCGCCAAACCGGGAAGCCTCTTCCCCATGGCGGATGTGTGGTTAGCAATACAAGCTGAGGTGTTTTTGTCTGGTAGTGTCACAAATGCTAGCGCTAACAAATAAACGGCGTTAGATTCGGACTCTGCTCCACGATTATCTGACAGATGAGGAACGAAGCGCCATTACGGGTCGGAATCCCATCATCTCTATCAATGAAGTGCTTCATGAAGGGCGATTCACACGAGACAGGTTCAAGGTATTCGTCGAATACTATGCCCTATTGTCAACCAAGCATACCTTTTTGCAGGGGATCTTTCGATTTGCGGACACTGATGGAAAATCGATGGGAAAATCTCTTCGCTGTCACGAGGACGAACTCATGCGGGTCCTGCGAGATACCATGCCCGGGCTGGTGCAGAGTTCATCAGAGAATGCGGCGCAGAGTGCTTTGTCCTCCCTCGGGTCCGATGAGCGTATCCTTGGTGCTGGGCAACGCCATCGTTTGCTAATTAAACCAGACGCCTTCCATGTTAGCGTTTTGTTCCAGCCGACCCTCACGTTTTTGCGTAGGGTTGCAGAGGTCTTACCTGGTGGTTGGGAGATCGCACGATCCGCGAGCGAAGTGCTGGATGATTTTGTTCTGAAGGTATATTTACCACAATTGGAAGAGAAGATATCTTTATTGTTTCATCATGCGATATCCGGTGAGAATATTCAGTTTAACAATTTTGGGTTTGTCAGTTGACCGCATACAGCCCCCGATGCCTTCCAGCCTGATATTTTGTCGGTCCGTTTTAGCCCTCGGCCCATTCTCAAGGTACGTTGTCAAATTTGGGGGTGTTGTCCTTGTTGAAGTCGCCGCAGGCAGCCACGCAGTTGATAGCCTTGATCAATTCCCTATGCTCAATGCTTCGCACGACGCCATTCCATCGCGAGCATTACTCAAGGCTTATCGTGGGGGTTATCATCCAATTCTATCAGCGTTGTAGCCATCGTTTTCAAGTTCTAGTATCCAAGGGTGGAACCGAAGACTCTTCATCACCGTCTCTTGCTGCTCAATGGGCACAGAAATCTGAACTGAATCCTTGTTTATCTGAGCTTCTTGTAGCAGAGGCAGGTTCGCTTTGTACTCTGTCGTGGCAGAGTAAATTTACCTTGCTAACAGGATCGTGAGATCAAGCAACGGCTATGCAGACAGGAAAGTCATCTGGAAATTAGCTACTTGGCTGAATGCTCTGTGGAAAAATGTGATCTCAACCCTTCAATCCACAATATTTCTGCACTATGCAGTCTTTACCGAAGTGTCGTATGTCGGCCAGTTTATTTAACCTGTTTGCTTTCTTTTCATTGTCTCCTCCAAGGCCTGGTTCACGCAAGAGCTTGATGCCTTGAAATCTCCTCCTGAAAACGCACTTTCGCCTGCGTCGGCTTTCCCGAGTTTGGATCCCTCGTCCTTTTCGCAAACACCGTCAACCACTTTTCCTGTTCTACACGATACATCAAAGGACATCCAACTCAACCTACCTCTATCTCATGAGATGGCATTGTATGTACCGTATATGAAAACCGCTTGCCCATCCCTCCTAACGTACGGAACTTAGACGCTTTGGGGCACTGTTGAAGACGTATACGCAGTTGGCTGAAATCATCCTGCATACAATCAGGGTAGAAGTTCGCTGTCGAACTATGTATTATCTCGATGCAGCCCTTCGCCAAGTAGGTACTCAACTGCATTGAATGCACTTGTTGACATTGACGTTATTGATTCAGGGGAACTACCAAGTTGACCACGAAGCAGGAGAGCCGGATCCATACATTGTTGACCTGAACTCAGAGCTTAGCGGTTTTGACGAATGTACATCGACAACACTACTAAAAAACGAACAAAGGTGTGTTTTAGACGTGTATTCAGACTATAACCAATCGCGTCCATTTAGCTTCGTGTTCTTCGGCCTGGAAGATTTAGTAGAGCAGCTACTGGTCAACAACGCCCGCCATATACGCTTGGCGAATAATTTTGGTATGAAAAAAGTCGACCGGAACATCCGGGCACTTCAACAAAGCATCCGCACAATCGGTGACGGAAAACAGTGTGCACGATTTGAGAGGGCCAGGCAATACTATGCTCTGTTCTTGCTAGGACCTCAGGTACGCATCTCTTCACTCAGCCGCGCTTAATCTCACTGAGGAACCTAACAGGGCTTGCTTGAGAGCGTCCGCAAGAAGAAGACGTTTTCGTTCGACGAATACAAGGTCATCCTGAACCTGCAGTGTGGTGTGGATCAGAGTCTTGGTGACGCTGCAGCATCCAAGGCCGTGGACCGCAACTATAGCATGTACAGCATCGAGCTCCACGGCTTAGAGCTTGAGAATGCCGAATCGAACCCTTGACGTACCTAAATCACGATATTTTCATGTCTCACGCGGAGAACAGGACCGTATGAATTCGAGTGACGATAAGTGCAAGTTGGATTATCTGCGACGTTTCCCAGACTGCGCAGTGAGATAGACATCGCTTATCCATGGGATGTCTTCTGTGTCCACGACACGAAGTCGTGATGCCTGAGGTCTGGAAGTAGTCATCGCACTGTCTGCTAGCTCGATGACATATATAGGTTTAGAGCTGCCTGGCGATGAGGATTGAGAAATCAGAAACGGGACCCTCCCCAGCAACGCTTGATATCGCCGTCGAAGCCATCGAAGTGGTAAACTTCCATCAAACGGTTTGGTGTCAGAAGTATTCTGAATTTGTTGTACCCCTTTTTGATTGTTGGTGGGGTCAGGCGACCTTGAAGGCGAACCCGCTAACGCAAGCAGTTCTTGAAACAAGGCAGTCCGGAAGCCATGATCAGGTTGAGGGTTTGATGAAATATGCGGCTTGGTATGATTTGCAGGGTGTTGTAACGAAATTTGAAGAGGGGGATACACCTTCTTCCACTCGCTTCTGAAAAAGTCCCACCGAATGTTGTGCCGACGACGGTTGCTTAGCGGTCCCAACAAAGCCATATCTTCTGGATTCGATCTTGCATGTCCAGATAGCCCTGGGGGTGAGCCAAGGTGATGCGCTTGCAATGCCCTTGTCGTGCGCGAAATATTCGAAGTGAGGAGAGCAGCGAGTTCCGGAGAGTAAACAGGTAAACGGGTCCTTTCTTTCCGTGGATTTGTTTGGGAGGTAAGCTCAGCATTTGGACCGGAGAGTAGGGGCTACCAGCGGTTGAATCAGCTTTGAGAAGACAGAAGTCAAGGCAGACTTTCATACTTCCATCAACTCCCAGCGTAGCTTCCCTACCCTTCCATAGGCCACGTCAAGCATGCGATCGAAAGCAATAGGTTCTCCTCCATTAGCAGCTCGCAGCCGTTTCAAGTCCTGCGTAAATAGACCAATCAAATGAATGAGTTTGCGACACACAATAGTGCTCACCCTTGACACCCTTTTCAGCTTTTCCCTGCGAAGTTCGGTCGACTTGGTTTTCAGCACGGAACGAAAGTCATCTGCGCCCTTTATCCTATAAAACAGGCTGGTGCATATTAGATACTAGCAGGCGAGTATTGCAGAGCGGTCTACCGGAGATAGGCATGCGGAAGGACTCCAACTTGACGAAGATAGGTTCGATACAACGAGAAAATGTGTTGGCTTGACAAATTGTTCATCGCCACTACCAATCTCCGCAACCGTGATTGCCAGTATTACACAGGCACGGTTTCTTGCCTGTATGGATGGCTCGTCGCTGTCGCGCGCGGTACCCAACGCGTCCCCGAGCCACGTGGGTCTCTGTTGCACTCCCCACCCGAGGATGATCTCTCTCCCCCGCCAGCTACACCACTTGTCTGCCCCAGCACCCGTCGTACCGCTGCTGCGCTCTCCTAGTCCGCGCATCCGTTCGCGGACATCGTCACCCCCGCCTTCTCGTCCTCCCTCACCAATGCTAAATGCACTTCATGAGGCCCTCAACGACACTTTGTTGCCCTCTCTGCCTCCCCCTGCCCGACTATCTTCCTTGCCCTCCTCCTCTCGATCCCTTTCAAGACCTCCTCCTTTTATATCCAGCCTCCGGTTTACCTCCCCCTCCGCAACTCCGCCGACTGCTTCAGACTCCTCTGTCACACTCACCCTTTCTTCTTCGTGTTCGTTCCCCGCGAGCGCGCCATTTACACGTTCGTCTCTTGACGCTCTCCGTTCAATACACACATCAGCCGTCTCACAGATCCACCCGTCCCCACCCCTTCGTAGACGGTGGTTCCAATCAGACTCCGATGCCGGCAAGCAGAGTGTGGCAGTTGTGCAGAGCGAATCTGATCTGTTCGATAGCCATCTTGGGAAGAAGTGTACGTCGTCTTCATGTTGCGTATTTCTTGGAAATTGGCAGACTCCGATATCCTAGTCCGTGCGCCGCATGCTCCTCTTGTTTTCTGTCATGGCCTCCTTGGTTTTGATTCTGTCACAATTGGACTTGCTGTGGCGCCGCTACAAGTTCCCCATTGGCGAGGTATCAAGGAGGTCCTTGAGGCCATTGGGTGCGAGATCCTCATCACCCGCGTACCTGCAACCTCTTCACCAGTCGATCGTGCAAAAGTCCTTGAAAAAAAGATATCAGAGACATATCCCGACCGAGATGTCCACCTGATCGGACATAGTATGGTTTGTTTGTCTTTTTTCATCACCGAGCTTTCCTTTATCCCTTGTTCGTGAATCAGGGTGGAATCGACTGTCGTTATCTTATTACCCACCTGACACAACGCACCTTCCGTGTCCTCAGCCTCACCACGATCGCCACACCTCACCGCGGTTCCTCTTTCGCTTCTCACTTCCTTTCCCTTGCTTCTGCTCACCTTCCCGCCGTCCTTGCCCTCCTTGAGCTGCTGCCGAATGGCGGTGGTGATGGCAAGGCATTCGAGTGCCTCACCAGAGAAGCCATGAAGGAATTCAATGACAACACTCCGGATGTAGAAGGCGTACGGTACTTCAGCTGGGGAGCCGAATACGAACCTGGATTATTAGATACCTGGAAGTGGGATTGATCCTTTACCAGTCCTCCGAGAGATGCTAACAGAACACATTCTGTTATAGGTATCCACATTCCATCATAGCAGCACAAGAGGGTTCAAATGATGGCTTGGTATCCGTCGAGTCAGCGAAGTGGGGCACATATCTTGGTACATTGCATAACGTGAACCACATTGATCTGGTGGGTTGGACGGGCGGACTTGCAGGCAATATCTCCACCCTTGCAGGTATGTCTCTTCTTGATGTCTCCTCTCGATCGATGTACTGATATTCGACCTGCAATCAGGTTTCAAAGATATGCATGCTTTCATTCTCGGAAAAGACGTGGGATTCAGCGCTGGAAGATTTTATGGAGGTGTCGCAGATTTGTTAGCAGGTGTGGAGGAGGAGGAAGGATACGTAATTGGTGGACGATGGATTGGCTCGGGGAGCAAACAAGAGAGGATGAAGAGAACAATGAAGGTTCTCGGGAGAACTGAGGCTGCATCGGACCAAGCGGGTGACACAGATGCCATAAAGCGCACTACTTCAGAC
>JBBPTO010000051.1:0-71775 GCA_038094155.1 Pulveroboletus cf. aberrans | reverse complement strand
GATATGGAGAGGATGAAAGGTTTGGAAGAGGTGGGGGTGCGGAGGAGGAGGTTGCGGATCCAGCCGCCTGGGCCGAGGTAGGTGAGGAGGGGGTGGGGGGAGTAGCCGTAGGAGTTAATGGAGGAGAGCGAGTCGGTGAAGAAGGCGACCTTTGGGATCGTCAGCGAGTAGTTTTGCGAGGAAGGTGTATCAAACCGTGTGGGAGGCGTCTTCGGGGAAACCGCGGAGGGTGATGGTTCGTGTGGTGACTGCGCCGGTGTGAGGGCAGTCGAGCAGCGTTGCGAGCTGGGACTCGTCCGAGGCCCATGCACAGGCGGTGTTTATGAGTGGAGGGGAGATCGTGATGCCACGTATGGTGACCATGATAAGATTAGATCAGACGACTACGATAACAATGTACTGTTACTTGAGCACTTGTTCTCGCTCCAACACGGACTGCTCCAGCTTGATGAGGATTGTGGTGCGGGATGGATATTGCTGTGTGGGTGTGCTGTGGGCGGTCACTCTGGCGGGCTGTGGGAGATGAGAAGATGGCCTGGGAAGAGAGAGATGGACTTACGAAACCGAGACCGTCGAGGACGGCCTCGACGATGCCCGCCGTATAGGAGGAGCAGCTGAGGGTGGAGAGGTCCCTCGGCACGGATATATGGCGTTCGAGGAGGGGGTCGTTATCGATGATCATGTCTGTGCGGGGTGTCAGCAGCACGGGAGACGGATGGGGAGAGACGTGCATTCGTCTTCGTTCTCGACGCTCTTTTCGATGGCATCTGCGGGTCTGCCGAACACGGCGCGCCAGACCTGTGTGTGGATGGACATGAGGGCGGGGAGGAAGCGTATCTCGCGCTTTGGGGTCTTTGAGGAGGCCTCTGCGCGCCAGACCATGAGTTCGAGGACGCGGGCTCCGACGCGGTATCCGAGGGTGTTGAGCCTGAGGTGTGTCAGCGGGGGGGAGTGGACGACGACGCGGCGAACCTGCGCTCGAGGTCGTTTATGCCTGCGACACGCTTCTGGGTGTACTGAACGATCTCGGAGAAGAGAAAGGCGAGGGCCGAGGCGGACACCTCCGCGGTGCGGGTCTTGTTAAGGGGGCGGTCATAGATGTTCGGCCGGGACAGGGGTGCGAGATGCTCGGCCGAGGACACGGACAGCACTGAGAACCGGGACGCAGCCATAGTGCAAGTGCAACACGTGACCCGTCATGTCGCCTTCTCTCCAGCAGCACATCTACAACTCCCTCGTACACGCTCGCACCCCAGACGTCGTCCTCAACGTCAGGGCCTCCTGGGACGCCCGCTACAGGCTCCACAGGATCGTCCTCATCCAATCCGTATGCCCGTCTCCCCTCCGCCCTCTCTGCTCTCACCTCTCCGCAGGGATTCTTCTCCTCCCTCTTCACCGCAGGCTTTCTCGAGTCCTCTGCCTCACAAGGCCTCCAGCACGTCGACATCGTCTTTGACGACCCCAACATAACCCGTCCAGGTACGTCCCCCCGTCTCTCACCACATCCCGTCTCACTCATCCTCAGCGTTCGAGTGCGTCCGTTTGCGCTTCTCCCCCGCCATCGCTCATCTCCTCTAGGGTTTGCATCGCACGCCTCTACGGCGGTGGGCCTCCTCTCCACGTTCCTCCTGCGCTCATTCCAACCACCCTCCATCCTCTCACTCCATCCTTTCCTGGGCCAGCACCGCCCTCAGACCCCCCGCGTGCCCACCATCCTGCCACGCCTTCCTTTCTTCTCTCCCTACTCGCTACTTCCGTCTATCTCTCCATTCCTTCTCTTGCCTCACAGGCTCTCACTCATATCATCAACACCGTCGGTCCATACACCGTAGTCCCCTACCTCCAATTTGCGACCGGCTCTCCCATTGACTTTCCTACCGAGCAGGACCCCAACGCCGCCGTGGGCCTCGAACACATTGCAGAGATCCTCGAGCGTTCCTCACCCTCTCCTTCCGACTCCCATGATGTCCTCGCTGACAAACTTCATGATCTTGACGTACAAAAGGAGGACCCTGCAGAGTCTGACCCTGAATCAGACACTACTAAATGTTCTCCCTCCTTCAATTATGGCGCACTGTCAGACAAGATAGGCGAGGCCGCCGCATGTTGGCTTGTCAGGTGGGGTCCGGATATGCTCACACACGAGGAAAGTGCCTCCCATGCGACAGATCTCCCCCTGGCACCCATCCCATCCCAACCCCCCATCACCCGTCGCCGCGCGGACACCTTGCCTTCTCGCCCGTCCATGGGTGACTCCTCATCCCCCGTGAAGCCCCATCGCATTCCCCTCATATGGGCCAGAGGCGGCCTCATGTCTTCCTCTATACGAGAAATCATTTCCTCCGACTCCTTGTTCGTCAAGGGAGAGCGCGAACGATATGACTTGGCCCGTGCAGTCGTCGAAATGCGAAGAAGGCAGGGAATCGATGATGATGAAGAGAAGGACTGGGAGATTCTCTTTCGTGACGGTATCTATTACGCGAATATGGTATCGTGGTCACTCTCGTGTCATGTGTCCTCCATGCTGACACGTTCCGTCAGCTCGTCGATGATATTATTGCCATCTCACACGACATCTCTCCAACTACCGGTCGACCGTTTGTGCCTATATCAGTTTTGCAAGATGCTCATTGGACCCAGTCCCTGCTTCGCTGTCACATAACTGCGAAGCCCAGAGGCAACTCTTCGCCGACTTCTAGCCCACCTGCCAGTGATAAAGAACTCGGAATCTCCATTACCACTGCTGACGTTCTTTCACGGCTTTCAGAGTCACCCATGCAATTGTCCACCATAAACGAGAAGAGCAAGATTTACTACCCAGTCGCTCAAGACTCTTCAGTGCGTATCGGTGACAGCAATGGAATCGAAGGTGCATCCATGGATCAGTTGTTCGATTTGCCTACCCATTCAGCCGATCGTAAATCCCCATCGCGCGCCACAACTTCTGAAGCAAACTTTTTTGGTCTCAAAGCAGAAAGAAAGACCGCTGTCGAATGCGTTTCGAGCGATGCCACTGGCAAAGTTCGCTGGTCACCATATCCCCCGTGTCGCTTTGCAGTTGAATTCTGGGACATTGATTCGCTGAAGGAAAAGTCTAGACTGCATTCACACACCATTTGGTACGCAGGGAACTTGTTCAATGTATACGTCCAAGTCGTACGAAAGAAAGGGATCCAGCTAGGCATCTATCTGCACAGGCAATCGAGTGTCGACCCCATCCCTGCGCCCTCTGCGCCAGTACAAACAAGTGCTCGAGGCGAGCGTAATCACAACAGAATACCCTCTCTTCCTCTTCCGCAGCAGATCCTTTCCTCTAGCTCCCCTACCGTCCATCACTCGCCCTCGATCCATCCCATTCGAAGGAGTGCGACGCCTGGGTCTCCCCCGTCGACCCCATCGATATCAGCCAATCTTCCTGCGTCTCACCAATCGAGCAGTAACACGGTCCCAGCGACGACTCTTCCGGTCGCACCAGCACAACCTTATCGAGACCCGCGTCCATCCGTCTCCGCCTACTTCTCCGTCTCGTGTGCGAGTACGACGGGATCCTCCATCACGCGGTTCACGAGCGTTCCCGACGTATTTTCCGTCAGTCAGAGCTGGGGCTGGAAGTCGAGTTCTCTGCGAACGGAAGACATGGGGGAGGTTACGGCAGACGGTCAGCCGATCAAGTTTCCCGTACCCGCGCCAAAGGAGCTCAGCTTGAGAGCGGTGGTCGTTTTGGGTGTCGTGTAGTTGGTCGGTGGTCCTCCCTTCTGTTTTCGGTTTCACGCTTTCAAGCTATGCTCTCCGTAATGCTTTCTGATTTACCTTTACGTCCGGAAACGTGATTCCTAACGAGCTCCTTTGGATTAATGCCCCCTGGCTGGATACCCATTTCAATCTATTTCACAGATGTTCACCCTGCTAGATCTGGCATCCACCCCTACAGAGTGTACATGTATCTTCCTTTGGTTTTCTGGGAGTAATGGGTTTTTTTCTTTGCAATTGTCCTTACTTACATTCTAATTGATCTATGGTCTTATATGTTCAAGTCACCACTAGTCACCTTGGGGACTGATTCATTACCTGGCCTACCACTACAAAGCAACTTGGAGGGTGTATGATGGTGCCCCAGGAAATGTCAACCTTTTATATTTGACACAGCCCATGAGATTTGTTGGGATCCCATTCAACTGACATGCAAGGACTGTGCAACATGTGGTATGTTTATGACAATTTTATGCTATTCCATCTCACCAATACTACTACCCTTTAACTACAATAAGACAGCATTAGGTGACACTGGCAAGTTCAATCCTTTGTGTTGTGACCCACATGGCTTGTTGTGCTCAGTAAGGGGTGGATGATCTGGGGTCAGGTTTCATCAGAGTCCTATTGAGGAATCTTGTGAGCCTAATGTATATCACACACTGCACACACCACATCCAATAGTCAATCTTGCCCAACTTGAAGTCAGATGTGAGCATAGTATTTGATGAGTGCAAAGATGAATATGGTCACTGCATGCACCTATGTTGAGATCAAGGATGGGCGTGGTCTGGTAGAGCAGTTGCATTCCATGCTGTCACAGCCTGCCAGTGATCATGCTCTGTGGCCTTGGACTTTCAACAAAGGGGTAGTAGTTACTATCTACCAATCATATCAACAGTCCCATATGTTGTGTTCTGTCGTGCACTCCCCATGATGGTCCCCAGTTTGCTTGGTACTTGGGCCACTGGCAGGTGCCGAGTTTCCAATCTTGCTCCTAGGGGGAAAGGGGGCTGCCTCATGTTTGTGCCACCGACACAGGACATTCTACTCACGGCTCCTATTCAGGCTCCTCTTCACCATACCACCTGCCACCACGTAGTTGCTACCTGTCGAACCCATTCGTACGACCATCTGTAGAATTATCCAAAGACCATCCATCGTCTCCAACTTGAAGGCACTCGTCGACCCTATCAAGTTTCATCACGACTTCCGCCGTACAGCATGTCCCAGCCTTCGACGTTCCAGTCCGCCGACCGAGTTCAGAACGATGCGCGCAGTGTGGCCAAGCGAGTGTTGGATCTGGGCAAGGGCCATATGGTGTCATTCCCAGGGACTAGTCAATTCACTGCCCAGGGGATCTCGGCGTGTGGTCTCGCCGCGTTCAACTTTGCTAGGGTCGGGCTCCGCATCGAACAGGAAAGAAGAAACATTGCGGACGTTTTGAATGAGCTGGGTACACGGGAGGTCGTCGAGGTGCGTATCGTGATCAATGGGGTGCTGTGCCGCTATCGCGTGCGCGGTGCCATCGTTCGACATCGATGACGGATCTCTTTCTCAGGAAATCGTTGCTATCTGTGCGGGATGGTCTAGTAACCTGCATTTAGAGGTCGAGAAGATCCACGAGCTCCCCATCTTTGGGAGATATCTCAAAGCGACGTCCGTCCGGTACGGTCTTCCGAATCCAAAGTACTTTCGGAACCTGCTCGAGTGTGTGCATTCTGGAAACGTCCTCGCTCGAATCTGACCCCTCATCTCGCACTTGTCTTTATCTAGGTCTATGTCCAAGATCGAGCGATCGACGGTGATGATCATCACACGTCCGCCCGAGATCATTGCCTGTTACAAATTCGCCAACGCGAGCCCCATCCCACACTCCTCTGTCATCCTTGACAACCCCGTCTTCGTTGTCTTTGACTCGCACCCGCGCCCGTCGCATCCGCACGGTGCCGCACTGTCGTTCAGCACCTCGATCGACCACACGGCGCACACGCTCAGCGAAGCGTTGCCGACGATGGAGAACTCGGGCGGGCATGACTGGGAAGATTATGGTTGGCAGGCACAGTTGTTGTCCAACTGTTCTGCGCACCTATACGTCGCCCGGAATCCGCGCAAGGACCACGACGAGGCCGTCGTACAGTCCAGCCTAGCCATCCTCATCTTGCGTGCACAGATCTCGGAACTCAGGCGTGAGAACGGGGAGTTGAGTGCTGACAACGGACGGCTCGAGTCCGAGATCGAGCGGCTTAGGGGGTGCGTGCGAGAGGAAAAGGTGAAACGCAAGGGCATGTTGGGTCGCATGATCGGACGATCGTTCGGGTTCTACAGTCATGCCACCGCCGGTCCTTCTGCCGCCCGGCATCCACACTCCGGGACATCTGATGTCAACGGGGCTCAAAGCATCTTTGCCGACAACCCGCCACCCACGCCTTCCAAATCGCCCTCCATCGACGACGACCCTGATTTCGGATATTGTTCGAGTGACGATTCCGGCGACCCTTGGATCCCGGCCACGCGATTCGCCCGCCAGCTCCAGAGCGAGTTTGACGCCGAAGACAGACGACTGCGTCAAGAGCACGAAACGCTCGTGCAGTCTGTCCAGGTGACGTTCCGGTGCTCCATCTGCATGGACGAGGTGCCCAAGGACGACGTTGCCGAGGTGGAGGGCTGCGTGCACGGGATGTGCCGGTGCTGTCTGAGGGGGTACGTTGCGTCCAGGATCCAGGAACATCGATATCCGATCTTCTGTCCCATGTGCACCATCGACGAGGGGAGCAAGGCTCGACCTGGTGGTGCGTCCTTCCGTTTTTTTCCTGTTGTCCCTCGGGCGGACGTCCGGCATCTTTTTTTTCTTTAGTGATCTCGAGAGCGCTGATCGAACAGCTCGGCATCAGCGAAGAGCAGTCTCAGGTGTTGACCGAGATGGAGCTGGCCGAATTCACCATTCAGATTCACTGTCGCAGGTACGCGCCCGTCCTGCCACGCCTTTTTTTTTTTGTTGGCGCAGCAAATGACGCGCTTTTCAATAGGTGTCGACGTCCCGCCTTTGTCGATCGGGAAGATTACTCGGACGCGATCAACATCATCTGTCCGCAGGTGGACTGCACCCACGTGTGGTGTAAAAAGTGCGAACAGGCGATCGTGATCAACGGCCCGAAACATTCCTGCGACGGGACGTCCGAGCTCGACTATCTGATGAAAGAAAAAGGGTGGAAACACTGCCCGAGTATGTCTCTCTTCCTCACGTCCAGAGACGGGGTTCAGACTCACCAACGCTGGACGCGCAGAGTGCACGACGCCCATCTTGAAGGAATATGGTTGCAATCACATGAGCGTACGTCGCTTTCGCGCGTCTTTGGACCACACGTCGGACGTTGATCGTCTTTTTTGTTCTTTCGTTTCTGTCAGTGCATCTCGCCCGGGTGCAACACCCACTTTTGCTACGTTTGTGGCAACATGATCGTCCGATCGGCGCTCAACAGCGAAATCGATCGGACTGTCTCGGCACACTTTCGCTCTCAGTGCCAATTGTTCGAAGTGCCAGCTGACGTGTCATAGACGATCGATGGGTGACAGTCGGCCCGGGGAGTCGCTGGTAATGAGAATGTATTTATTTTCGGTCGTGGACGTGAAACGAAGAGCGCTTGCTATGTTACAGGGAAGTTGTGTCGCGTGGGATATTACTGGCATGTGGTGGATAAGGCCAAGGTCAAGTCAGTTCCACTGATGCATCGTTTTCGCTGGTGCCATGTTACGTCACTTTGCCCACCCAAAAGACATGCTCGTGACAAGTTCTGCCAACTATATTAGGTATCACACATCATTTGGCACCCCAACATGAACAAATGGCAACTCCAAGTGTGCCGAGAATGCAATGCAAATCGATGGGATGCGACCAATTAGAGGTATACTAATGAAGAAACGCGTAACGGGTGTATGACACCCCGAGGTTTAAAATTTAAGGCTTTGGACGCGGCGTGAATTTGAGCAAACACCCGTCCTTAGGAAAGAGCGTCGCAATGATTCTGTTCATGCCCGCTTAATGAGCACACATGCATCACCGCTAGAGTGAAAAGGCTTACTGGACTTTATCGCTTTGGTGTGTCAGACGATGCTCCCAGTTGGCGAGAACACTCGCAGTAGCGAGGACGAGTCCAATGTTCGCTTGTGCATATTCGATACCGATGCATTTGTGTGGACCACTGCCGAATACAAGGTAGTTTTGAGGGTTCGTGTTAGCGGAGTTGTTGGAATCGAGCCACCGTTCGGGGATCAAGCTGTCATGGTCGGGGTATACCGCAGGGTCATGCAAGGAGTTGTAGAAGGATGGAATTACCATGCTATTCGCAGGTACCGTGTAATTGGGGGAAATTGGGAATGCCCTCGTAGCCTTGTAAGGAACCTTGCAGCAAATTGTCAAGCGGATACACACCGAACGTCACGGATGACATTACCATTGTGACAGGAGGCTTCACGCGCATGCTTTCCTTAACAAAGGCCTTCAGGTAATGCATCTCCTCCATCATTTCCAAGGTCAGAGGCTTGTCAATGTCATTTCCCCGGACACGATACTGTTCTTCACGTATCTTAGCCAAGATCTCAGGGTTGTCAGCAAGGTGCTGGAAACCATATATCAAGCCACTGCTCATAGCGTCTTGAGAGGCGAACAAAAACGAGAAGATGACCATGGCCATCTCGCGATCGGTAAAATCTTTGCGACCCTTGTAACTAGGGGCTTGCATTTCCTTCACCCACTGCTCCAACATACACTCCGGCTCAGCACCTTTTGCGATAGCAACCTTGGACTTTGCGGCAGCCATCTCCAGCCACTTGAACGCGGCTTTGCGAGCTTGAATGGCTCTGTACACTTTGGTTCCAGGGAGAGGAATGGGGAAGTTAACGAGTTCTAAGGCACGGGTGATATCCCAGTACTTCTGACTGATCTCAACAGCACCATGCTCGGGGATATGGTTACCGCAAAACACTCGGAGAGATGTGTGCATATTGAGTTCCCGAGCCGTCTTCATGATCGGTTTGGGCGAGGGATCGTTCGCAGCATCTGCGAGCCATTTGTTCAGGTGTTTGCGGGCAATGGCATCCTGGATGGAAATGTAGATGCTACAAACACTAAGACGCATATAGAGGTTTCGATTGAGAGATAATCACCTAAGAGCCTTGCGGGTGAAAAGGGTGTTTAACACCCTTCGGTATTCTACGTGACTCTTGCCAGTGAGGAATACCCTACAGGAGGGGTGCAATGAGATTTGTTAGCGGGCGAGTGAAGAACGTGGACAAACCAGTTGTCTGGCATGAGAATCGACTTCGCTGAGTGGACCAGACATGGTTCCGCGTGATTGGGAGAGTTAAGTATTTTACGCGAGTACTCGTTCGAGGAAGCCATAACAATAAAGCTGGGTGCAAAACTTGTCAGTACTCAATCAGAATGGGCACAATGACGTGACTTGCATGTTAAATACGCTGACGGCGGAAAGGGCACCCGAGTTCCATTGAGCCATGTAGCCCTCCATGGTGGGCTTCATGGAATCGGCGAATTTTCCGATGAGTGGGATGGTCCATGTCGCGCCAGGAAGATGCTTTTTCTTATATCTGTACACGGACTGTTCGAGGATGAGGAGGGCGGCGACGATGGCAAGAGTGGTGTAGAACCAAGTTGCGGTGGAGGAAGTGGGAGCGACAGAAGAGATAGGGATATGAATGAGAGGGGATGATGATGAGGACGGGCTGGGGACGAAAGACGAGTAGTGGCGAAAGAGGGATGCCATGATGAATGACTGACGTGACCAACCAACCTGCATCTTATTTATCCTCCCCGCCCCACGATTGGCCACAAAAAAATCAGTCCATAATTGGCGCAGCCACCGGCTGTACGGCATAGTACCAGTCGTCGATCAATTCCATCAATGATCGAAACACGTTACACCACACCACGGCCTTCTTGGTCGCAGACGACCTCTGCTCGGAACACAATGGCGACGGTAATTTCCTGTTCCGGATATCACAAAAACACCTGTCTGGCTGATGTTCTCTATCTTCTGGCTGCTGGATATCGGGATTGAGAGGCAACTACTGGCGCAGTAATGAACATACCAAGGTCACCAGGCATAATGTGACAGATTTGAGCCAAAGGATATGTGCCAAGACGTTTCGAACAATTCAAGAAACCATGGAGTAGACATAAAGGGACACCGTTTCCAGCTACTGTAAAAAGATCAAGGCATCCGCGTACTCTCCATACGGCATACGTGTCCACGATTGTGGTGGTCCATACAGCGAATTGTTCGGTGAGATGGGTTC
This sequence comes from Pulveroboletus cf. aberrans, assembly GCA_038094155.1. Taxonomy (NCBI): domain Eukaryota; kingdom Fungi; phylum Basidiomycota; class Agaricomycetes; order Boletales; family Boletaceae; genus Pulveroboletus; species Pulveroboletus cf. aberrans. The sequence continues at coordinate 61,710 of JBBPTO010000051.1, read as the reverse complement.
AAGTCAGTAACCATAGACATTCCGTCGAAACGATCTTGCAGTGCATTAACTAGTATCCTAGCCAACATACTGATTCGTGTTCCAAAATCGAATTCTGCTCTACCTAGATGGTGCTCACGCTTATGGTGCACACTGGCCTTGAAGAAATCGAATGATTACTGATGTTTGTTGACCTAAGTTGGATGTGCATCTCGAGATCCAATGGGGTTTTCACCCCAGACCTCAAATTACACATTTCAGGTTAGTGACCACAAGGATGATAAATAACATCACATGCACCAGGAACAATAAGCCTTACACTATCTACTATATTTATTTGATCTTGCACTGTGCCAATCATGCATGAATGCTTTTGATGGATTGAGTGATCTACAACCCTGCTAGAAATTGCAGGTTGCAATTTCAGATAGTGTATCCAGTCATAGTTTTCAACTCAGGCCCTGCATCCCAGTGGGAGCCAAGAGAGTACAGAAAGTATATAATTTTGCTAATAGAGACTTGTGCTACACCAAGCAGCTTGCAAAAACAGTGGGCTTCAGAACCTTCCCCTGTGAAGCAAAAGAGATTACCAAAGGAGCAGACTGCTGATGATGAGAGCAAGGACAGCATCTATGCTGGTGCTGCAGCTCTTACCAGATGTAATGCTGTTAGCTGCAGTCAAGTTATGTAACTGGGAGCAGTGGATACAACCAAGGACATGTTGATATTTGACATAAAGAAAGTCAAGGGGTAAGATACTATCCCTTACCCCTGAACTGCCCCCCCCTCCCTTGGGATGTCATACACTAGGAGAAAGATATGGAAAATAAAATGGCAAAAAAATTGTGTGTTTCATGGGGTGCCAACTTGGTGGTGGGTGCCAGCTCAGGGGTAAGGGGTAGTATGTATGACACATAAGCATTAGGATTTAAAGCATCATGAATTTTGCCTGTGATGTTCAGGTGTGGAAATTCTTTGGTACAAGTATTCAAAATGAAAGCAAAGATATCTGGCAGGAATATCACTGATATACAGTGAGCTCACATGGAAAGTGAGCACACTAGAAATGATCTTACTGGTGTTTTTGGTGACCAAAGTTACTAAGACCCTGGTTATTCTTGATGGTAGAGAGACTATCAGATCATACTAAAGATCTCTTTATCTCATCCTCTGAGGTAGCAGATGATCCTACCAGTCAAGGGACTGATAGGGAGAGGAAAGGTTATGGACCTTGGTGAAAGAACTCACTAAGGGTAAATGGAGTATTGCAAGGTAGAGGGTCTTGGAGTAAGACAGAGAAGGAGGGGACTCAACTTAACTGTCTGAGTTGAATAAGATTCTAACTGGAGAGTGACCATGAGGGAGCTCTCTCTAAATACTCTACAGGACTGTTTGTCTCTGTATAGATCTCTATTGTATAAGGATAGGTATGAGTCATGAAACATGAGGAGGACTGAAATTATCAGTAGGATATAGATACTAGCCAATGGCATAAGTATCTCATTTCTATAGTGAATAATAAAACAATATAAGAGTGGAAATGACCAATGATCATGTGATCATGATCTAGAACCAGAACCTTGGTTATGTAATAAAAGAGCAGAAAGTGAATACCAAGTTTCAACACATACATCAGCAAACTGACCTTGGTCTGAAAGCTCTGAAAAGCCTGAAAAAGGAGGTACCTTTCTGGAAAATGAATAGCTAAAAAATGAACTTGCTTATAAACCTATGCTAAAAGTTTTATACCATCTCTTTAATATCTAATGTATATTGTGTACCTGATTAGTCATGTCAAAAATGTTTGTGATGAAGTGTGATGATATCTTGATCAGTTTGCTGATATAATATGTATGTGTTGCTCCAAGCAGGGAGCATCACTTACATTGAATAATGTGTGTACAGCTTTGAGTCAGTTGGCTTATAAAATGATACCACCCCACAAAATACTCAACATCTAGTTGTTGATGGTATATGTGAGTCTCATTCCTTTGAAAAGAAAGCAATTGGCAGTTTCACTTTTCCAGAGGCTTACATGCTCATTGAGAGTCACTGAAATCAGTGTCTTTGGCATATTGAAATTGGGATTTTAGAAGGGGTAACCAGTAACTCAGCCAGGAGGTAGTAGCATCTCACCCATCACTGTGATAAATCATGGTGCAATACTACAATCACACATGATGCACAAATGATAATGCATGATGCAGCAGATGATTATTAGGGCTGCATGAAGGTGCTTAGTTGCTCCTTCCCATAAAATACAGTAATGCATGTTTCTCATATTGGATGACTTTATAGCAGCCTCAACAGTATATGTTATGAGCAAGTGTACTGTGACAACAGCTGTTAAAAGTACCCACATCTGTAGGATGAGGATGATATAAACCCATTGCAAAAGTCTGTTACTGCCCCAACTGTGTCATACACACACATGTTCAACCCAGATGGGAATCAAAACAACTGACAACTCAGGGCACTCATATCCACAACGAAGTTGTTGAAGTTCCTGATACAAGCAGCACACATAGCATTCTCACCAAATTGATCAAAGATGACATGGGTTGTGCTGGTACACACAGCATGTGTAATCAAAGTTGGCAAAGTTGAGACCCACATATCCATCTGTGATCATATTTTCCTGGTAGGTTGATCAACTGAAGGTCCCCTCCTACAAGAGGTTAACATATGAAAGTACTAGTAAATGAATCACCCATAAGTCCAAAGAAGTCATTGCTAATTGATACTGTCATGCGACGTACCTATGGCAACCTGGAAGACGGACCAAAGAAGTAGGCACTTACGCCTTGGGACTGATTTAAGATATCCCGGACGAACAGTAGATATGCCTCTGTTTTGCAAGGTTTGTTCCAGGCACCGAATGACTTCATCGAAGAGGTGTTATTGGCTGTCACGTGAGATTGCCAAGGGCTTGGTAGCACCTGGAGTGGCGGCAAGTCGCAGGGATGAACTTGTAATGCCGCCGCCTTGATATACACTCATACAACCTGTACCAACACAACGAGACCTCCACACCGTGTGATAAACACCAACTCTTTATCGTCATCGGGATCCCTGAGCTGAATGGAATAGGACAACTGCCATGGTTCGTCCAATACCAGTTGTATCAGCCCACCGACATGCTAATTTCGCTTTGTAGGTCTATGTAAACGAGAGAAAGTTTGCATGGTAATTGGAAGTTACCGCAGTGCCAGTGGGTTCTATGATTGACCAACGATCTCCAGCGAAGCATGCATCAAAGGACACAGATCTTCGTCATGCCATCACACAGAGCGCCCACTGTTCGAGGTGAAGAAGAAGGGGCGACCAGTTTCTCAGTGTCCCAAGTGTCGCGAACTGCGCCAAGCGAAACGTGTACACTCCAAGTGCACTTGTGCTTCACGCCAACCCGCCATCGAAAAAGTTCCCATCCCCGCACCGCGCCCAGACAGGAAACGTGAGTATGTTTAGGCTGTAGCAGGGTCGCGTGGTCAGAAGACTGATTTGTATTTGCCTGTAGCCCGTCGGTTCATGCCTAGCCTCCCTACATTACCCAACGGGATCTCTGATGCCCTTCAGCCCGTTACTACTTCATCTCCAGCAAACACAAGGCAAAGGGGTGAGGAGTAATCATGAAGATTTAAGCGAGTCCTAATCAGTTCCCCGCACAGTGGACTCGCTTCTGAATCCTTGTCACTGTGAGAACGTACGGCAATGTACATGCAGAAGAACACCCTGCATCGTTGGATCCAGTTCTTCCGGACCGCCTGTTTCGGACTATGGACTGCAAACACTCGCCGACGCGGCGATGATGTCCTGTGGTCGATTACAATACTCTGCCTCTGAGCACTCGTCGAACCCCCCACGTGGTTCATGCTGTGCAAATGAACGAGCTAATGTAGCAAAAGGCGCCTATTTGGAACTACCTCCGATCCTCGCCGAGCCAATCCCGTCCCCTTCTATCCCTGATTTTCCCGTTATGCCACCCCTGAGCACCATCGAATCAATCGCGGGATCTGGATGCACGTGTGGTCTCAACTGTACTTGTCCTGGATGTATCAAGCACCGTACCCCTCGCTACGTTGAGAAGAGCCACAAGGACTGTAGCGGAGGATGTAGGAACTGCGTAGATCGTACCTCTGGTATCGAGCTGCCTGGCCACGACTCCGAGTCGTCAACTCGTGGTGGCAACTTCGTGGACGCATTCTTTGCACGTGTAACTGCGTTTCCCATATCACTTCCCAGCCACCGAGCAGATCTGGATCCAGGTGATGAAACCCTTTCCCCCCACGAGTTTTTCTCCGGACCGTCGGCCAATACCGATGTCAGCGCGGTATCGCATCCAATCTCCCCCAAATTGGATAGGTTCTCGCGGTCGTTCGGCGTATGCCAACGCGAGCGTTCGCGTGGTACTAGCTGCTGTGGCAACGGACCATGTGTATGAATAGGATCCGGTCATTGTTCCTCTTTCTTCCGACGGACAATCCTTTCACATGGTGTTCGGCTATTCCGTTTCCCCTGTCTCTAGAGGGCCTGAGAGCGATGATAGTCGTTCGCGCAGTATAAGCTGGGTTCACCTGAGATGACGGGACTGGTAGTGATATTGTTCCTGAACAGTTTCTTGACAACCTTTGGCACCGTTCGCAGTTTCTTCATGACTACCGAATCTCTTTGTTCGCACGACCATCACCATTTAACTGGATGTATAAAGCTTCTTGACCGGGACCGTATCCTGTACTCTATTTTGCGGCAGCAAAAAAGGGATGGTTGTTCATATAACAAGGTTTGGCTCTAATATTAGACTCGAGCGCCACGCATGCAAGTGCTTGTGAAGGTTGATTGTGAATGACAATTGTGACTGACAATCCCCTTTATGCATTGATGAATCAGTGTCAGAGCGGTACTACTGGGAAGCTCCGTCGTTTTAGAACTGTCGTAAAACGGACAGCGGCACCTCTGATACGACTGCTGACGTGGGATCCATAGTTGTTCCGGAGCCTTAAGTTCGCCAACTTAGTATGGTCGGGTAAATCTAGCAAATCGCTGCAACAACAACATCGAACTAAGGTGTCGAAAGGAGGTTTTATCACCCTTGAACGATCTCGCGCGCGAAAATACTAGCAGGTCCGGGATTTTGAAGTTCCTAAGCAAATCTACACTCGCAAGCTACGAGCCATGCTCCAGAGAGTACGCAAATACAAGTTTCGACACTAGGAGCACAAGTAATTACACGACAAACGGGGCAGATCGGTAGACGGATAGTGTCTGGAGTAGGGCTTTGGTATGGTTCGATAAGTAGAAGTACGAGCAGAGAGAAGAAAAAACTAATCGAAACAGTTGCAAGTGATATCATCCAAAAATATATTTCTAGGCTGTAGCGGCACTGGTGTGCTAGGCTGCTTGGATGGTCTTTGAGTTCGCCAGGGGAGTGGGGTATCCCACCCTGCTGTAGCAGCAAGTCATTCGTGTGAAAGGGGAGATAGCGGCACTTGGAGGGTATTCTTCATCAGCTCAGCTTGATACAACGCACGTTGTCAAACCTACTCACCACAGATCACAATCCCGTTGCATAACCATCAAATCGCTATGTCGCAGTGCCAGATGCAGGTGCTTCCTTTTCCGGTACAGCTGGTCGTCCTAGTCCGGCTCGGGGCCCGCTCACACTCACGGTTGTATCTCTCGACCCTCCTCCGCTTTCGCCTGCCACTGGCACCGGTAAGGGGCTATTCAATTCAAGCGGAAACGGCCCTCCGTCGTTTCTTGTTTTGCGATGGATGCTCGGACGTTTATTCGACGACAAGGCACCAGTTTTATCTTCTCTGAGAAGTTCTGTTGGACTGGGACCGCGTTTCCCTTTTGATGGCGATGATACACCTGATGTAGACGATGCAGCGGCAATCTGGACATGATTGACTCCCATATTGCCTTCCAAGCCCCATTGGTTCGGGGGTTGCGCGCCCGTATGCAACAAACGGGACCTGTGTTCAACGTCCGGCGTCAAGACGGCTGCTTCCATCTTGGCCGTCCTCACAAACTGCACCTTGGGTCGCTCGTTATGACTGCTTCTCCGCTCGCCCTTTCTGAAACTAGTTCCAGACTCCCCCTCAGCAGAAGAGCTAGCGTCATCACTTGTCCCGCTGTATCCCCAGAGTTCGTGTTCCTCGTCAACGATCCTCAAGGCCCCTTCGATTACAGCTGCATGCACGAAAACGTATTGTCGCAGGCTCTGGCATAGACTCATCCGTTGCTCCCGCATGTCCTGAATGATCATGCAGATTGGCTCTGCAAAGGATGAAATCAGAGGCGGCGACAAGTCGCTATGGAGCTCTCGCGGCAATTTGTAGTCGATGACCGGATGATCCGCAGCGCGTTCCTCAAGCGCAGATGCACCAAGAGCCCCTGTGTTGGCCAGAGACTGTCGCAACCCCATATTGCCAAGAAGTCCGGCCCCAGATTCCAGCGGAACGGAGACCCTTTCTTTGCCCTTGGTCTCCCCAGAAGGAAGATGTGGATTCTTGGCAGAGCCGCTGCTAAGCAACGCCTCCGGGACTTTCAGGGAACCCAGTTCGGTGTCGAGCCGCAGGTTGTTTCCCGGTTTTGTGTGAGAGATGAGTTCCTCAAATACATCGGATGCTATCTGACTGTTCCTCCCGCGCTCTTCCGCATCAATGCTTCCTCCATTCTCGTCCTGAGGGAGGCTAGCCAGGTCAATATCAGAACCAAGTTCCGAGCGTGGCCGCGACACGGGGCTTTCAGCTGAATTACCAAAGGGTGTACCTCGCTGGGCGGTTCCAGTTAGGAGGACGGGACTAGAGATACTCGCAACAGGCGACGAGCCAAATACTGGGTTATGATAGCGTGAGTGAACTGTAGATTGGAGGCTTGCCGTGTTTGACTGAACAGGCTGAAGCGGCACGGAGACAGGTCGGGGATAATCGACTTCCATATCGGAACTTGACCTAGTACGAATCGCTGAAGGTCGGTGAAGCGGGACATTGGCCTTGCGTTCGTGTAGAAGCGAATCGGAGGATCCAGCAGAAACCGAGGTGACCGAACTGTCTCGCAAACGGGCATGCAAGAGGCTTGAGCCAAAACGAGAACCCGTACCAGTTCCAGAGCCCGAGTTGGAAACTGATATCGACCCAGACCCTGGTTTTGACCCCAAGGACAGGCGTGGACCCCTACTTCCACTCCCGCTCCCACTCCCACTCGCACTGCCCGTATTGCTCTTCGACTTCCCTTTGTTTCCAACCCCACCTCCGCCAGCATTCGTGCTGCCACTCCCACTCATGGACTCGTCTGCAGAGTTGAGTACAGATGGAGCGCTGCTGTTGGAAGAGCTCCCAGGCGACCTCTCCCTACTCGGAGGAGGGTGTGAGGGTGGAGGAAGATCCCCCTCATCTGCATTGGCATGCGTCTGGTCGGATACCTGTTTCACCCACTGGCGCGTAGAAGATGTGTGCCAGCCAGCCTCCTTGGGATCGTCGAGGTCAATGCCAGCTGTGGTACCCACTGGAACGTCAGTGCCCGCGTAAGGGACGTGAACCACCAACGACTCCGAGCTGGACCGTTTCTTTTCCGTCAGGTCCTTTCCACGGCGGTGGCGCCTGTTACCTTTCGTGCGGTCCCCAGCAGAAACATGAATTGGGACAGTGTTCATCAAGGGGGGCGGATCCCGGGTCTTCTCGGCGTCCCCGGTGGTTGATTCATCGACATCCATGCGTTCGTTTCCGTCGGAAGCGCTCTCCTCGCGGCCACTTTCGAGACTGTTTATCCCTGCCTCTGTGCTCTCGACACTGATCTCTCCACTCCCCTCACCGTCGTTTACATAGACCTTGCCCTCCGCACTCGTCGCGGCGTTGAGTTTCCTCAGCTTTTGTTCTTCTATGTCTCTGCGTAGCTCCCTCCGTATTCCGTCCAGCACTGCATCGACGGCAATGAACCCTCCCGTCCTCCCCACGCCAGCCGAACAATGCAATAACACAGGAGCAGTCTTACCGAGTGCAAACGCTGCGACGCCTGTCTTTGAATCCAACTCGGGGTGCCTCCATTCACTGCCACGCCTTCTCTTCCCACCTCCAGGCATGATGCCAGCGCTCGTTGGAGACAACAATGACTTGTTATGTCCCCTTTGGTCGGGTTCAACTTCCGGCAATGGACTACCCGATGGACTCCCGCTCCCACTCCCGGGACTCAAGCTTCCACTGGGACTAGGACCCGGTGTACTCTCCGCAACAGTTTGTTCGACTCTTCTAACGAGGTCCAGCACGCCCCGTGGATCATCAGGGACATTCATGTCTGACCAATCGAGGTACTGGAAATGTGTAACTTTCCGCGGCGGAACTCCAGGATAGGACGTGTGATTGAGAGAAAACGTGCGTGTAATTAGTGTGGGCTGGTCCTTGGATGTTCCCCGAGCTCCGCCTTGAGGTTCACGAATGGTGAAGAACCCCTGTTTGGAAATATCTGCGGATGCCGGATTGTCACTTGGGGACATGGGTGGAGAAGTGGAAAGGAGTTCGAGTCTCAATGGACCGTATTCGGTATCCGTCCAGTACGACCCGCATTTTACCATGGCGTTCTCAACCTCTCGGGTCAGCATTACGATGACGTGAACGTTTTGTTCCCAAACAAGACTACAGAAGGCAAGTGGTCAGCTATCACGTCAGTGACTTTCCAGGGCGACGCACGTCCAAAAATCGACATATGTCGAAGGAAGTGGTCCCTGCGTTGCAATGTACCGCTTTCGGGTGCCCAAAGGTTGAACATACGAGGCATTCACGTAGTCGTCCCCCGGAGACGGTTCCCTCCGCGGATCGCGCTTTACCACTGCGTCGTTTCCTGCCTCCCAAAAAGTTTCCGGTTCGCTGGAGAACGTGGGAAGTGCGGTAGAAGATAATTGTGATTCCGAAGACCACACCTGCTCTCCAATACTTGGTAATAAACCTCCTGATCGGGTCGGTAGGCGCAGCGGAGGAGATACAAGCTGCCCAGGAGAAGGCAAGCTTGATGTTGAAATTACAAATTGTGCCCCTCCCAACCTTCCTTCTGGGTTCACGACGCCGGAGGAGAGGGACAGGAGTTGCGTAGGCCATGAACGCATTGGAGTGTATGCTGACGGTATCTCCATCGGGGTGTAAAAAGGAGGTGTCAAGAGTGGAAGTGCCGTCGCTGGCGTCGGTGGTCCTGACATTCGGGTATCTTGGTCCGCCACGTCATAGTCGATCTTCACTCGAGGAACACTAGGGTTCGGGATCGAGGTTGGACGGGCCAGTCCATCTTCGGACCCTATAGTGGACCCGACGGGCGACCGCAACTCGAAGTAGAACGAATGTTTAAAGGAACCGGCCTTTTCTGCTGCTTCTTGACCCTGGCTTCTGTCAGATATGGGACTCGGTTGGGTCCAATCGTGTTCCGGCGCATGCTCCTCTGATTCTTTTCCTTGGGCCTCTGATCGATCCCTAGCACTGCGAACGAGGTCTGAAGCCTTGCCTTTATCTCGCCTGCCAGGGTGTGAGCCCTGATGACGGCTATCGTGAAGGCGGACGCGCGCGTGCTCGAAAGGCCATATATGGGTATATCTGCGAGCCGATAAAAATGGGTGAGCACGTTATTCAAAAGCATATGCTAGCAAAGGCTGAAGAAACATCCAAGCCGTTATTGGGAGCAATGTGTTAAGACGGAAAGAATCCTACAAGGTAGGGCGATCACCGATCGTTCATCACATAAGCCCGATCTGGACGTGCCGATGAAGATCATACGGAAGATTTTGTCCCACAATATGAACACGACCCGGTGACAGTGGACGCTTCGCATGACAAACAGGCCGAAGAAAATGGCAGGTAACAAAACACAAGGGGAAAATCTGGGTGCAAACCACATTATAGAAACATCGGGAGGAAACCCACCTGTTCTTTGCGCCTTTTTCGACACCTGCAGTGATCGAATATGGAAAGGGATTTGGATGTGGCGTCCCGGGTACCGACTTCGAACCACTTCGCACGAACACTCCAGCTTGGCCACGATCCGTGCCTAGGCCCGCGCCACCCCTGTCAAGACCTCTACGGAGTTTGGGAGAGGGAGCGAGACCAGAGACTTCGCTTTCCTTGGTATGATGCTCCATAATTGATCGCAGTCGTCGTTGCTCAGCAAGCTCTATGCGATAGAATTGCATCGCGAGTGTCTCGGTACCTTCTTCCACGTTCGGATCGTTTTCATCGGGATCAGAGGTATGAGGGTCATCACTCGACTCGGACCCGGATTCAAAACTCTCGAGACCTGGATGACGGAAAGCGGACGAATGTCTCAGAGCGGATCGACGAGCAATATCTTGAAGCCATCGGAAGGGGAGATCATGAATTCGCCTCCTGACACGTCTGGGAAGGCACAAGGGAATACGTTCCGTGATACCGTGGGAAAGTTCGAGGTTCTGGCGAATCGCATCAAAGAAAGGGTTCGCAGCACGCGAAGCGGACGGTGCTGGAGTGTTCGGGAGCGGAAGAGATGGGGGGAAGACGCCGAATTGTGGGTTTGGGGCTGCGGTGGTGGAAAAGAGGGAAAAGGCAGCTCTTGGGAGATGGGTTGTCCTGAGAGTACCAGATGAGGACGTACCCTCAGGGTCGTCCTCTTCCTGGGAGGGTTGCTCTGTGGTGGTGAGGTGACGGGTCTCCCTCCAGACTGCCTGGAAACCACCATGGATCCAGCCCAGCTCACCTAGGAAGCCCTCTGCACGAAATTTACGCAAGAGGCCTGCAATGATGCTGTGATCGGGTGACGATGCAGAGTCAGAGTCGTAGACGAGGATGGCGGAAGCAGATGGCCAGTCTGCGAAGCGGGCACGGGAAGAGGGCGAGGGAAGCATCTGAGAGAGCTTTGAAAGAGAGAAAAGCGGGCGCTTGAGAAGAGTGGTTGGGACGGAGAGGGAAAGGGCATGGATGACACGGGCCGCTGAGTGGGCTGCATGGGGGCGGATGTCGAGGACGAGGGTGCAAGGGTCTGCAAGGTAGGGGGCGAGAGCGGAGGGGGAGACGGAGGAGAAGGACTGCAGGGGAGCGGGACGGGAAGGGAGTGCGGGGTTTGGTGGGGCGGGCGTGTGAGTGGGGTTTGGGGGCTGGCGGTTGGGGAGATCGCCGGGGAGGAGGCGGGCGGTACGGATGTCAGCGGAGCCGAAGCGCAGGGAGATGGCGTGCGCAAAGTCGTCGTGGACGTCGGTTACGGTGGCGGGAGAGTGGGCGGGGCCGCGTCGGACGGGGACATTGGAGAAGAAATCGTCGGACATGAAGGCAGAGACGACATCAATGCCACCCTGCCTCTTGTCTGTCCATCCTATCACGTGCTATGATGTCACGGGCCTAGACCAGCCTGATGTCATCTCACGTAAGCCGTGTGAATCCACTCCCTTTTCCGCGTGTGGTTGCTTCCCCCGGAACGCGACGGTATGAGCAGCCCCGACGCCTCTTCCTCGCAGGGCAGGCTCCAAGTCATGTCCAAGGCTCTCTTCGCGCCCCTCTCCCACAAGAAGGAGGACTCCGCTCGCATCCTTTCAGACCGTCAGTCCATCTCTCTTCTTTTCCTCTCGCGCTCATTTATTTCCAATGCAGTCGCACCCGTCATCATGACGCCGAGATTGATCACAGCCGCTGCTACCGTATCCTCCCGGTCACGCGGGACAGCAAACACGATCAAGAACGGCGTCAGGATGGACTTTGCAACCTTGGGACGCGCCCCGCTGCGTCTCACCCAGGGGAATCGTCGCGTCACTTCGCGCGACCTTCAAGTCGCAGAAGCAACCCAGGACCTGCTTGGTGCCGACGTTCCCGAACCGGAGGGTGTCGCTTCGGACGTGAGCCTCTTGCGCGGATTCAATGCCACAATTCCCAGTTCCGAAAAGAACCGCACCAGACGCCGCCAATTGCGGAATGTCGACGTCCCCAAAGTCGGGTTAAGAAAACTGGGTTTTCAGGCTAGGGGAATGCTGGACGATGACCGCGAGGACGGGCATGGCGCCGTCGATGTGGTAGTCGTTGACCAAAGGCACCGCAAAGGCAAGAAGAGGGCCAGGGAGAGTCTTAGTACAACTAAGATCTTAGGCAAGGCCGAACTTTCACGACAAGCCGAGGAAATTCTTACCGACAAAGAGAATATACATATACGGCGGGTACGTACAAACTTTGATGTATCTCTGTTTCTTGCTGCATCCCATCCTGCCAGAGTTTGATAGGGAGCGAGATCTCCGAGGTTGAAAACAAGATTAAAGTATTGGATTTGATTCGCGAGCAATTAGAACAAGACCTCTTGAAAATCCAGGAAGATGAACTAGAGCTAGACGCTGAACGTAGGTTTGCTGTTTCGTTCTTCCCGTCAGTCCGCTCACCACCCATTAGTCGAGGGCATCCAGGAACGTTTAGAATTTGAAGAGGCATCCTCCAAGCATCACAAAGCTACCCCTCAGGCCCACTATATTCCCCCCTCGAGACGCAGGAAAGGTCCCTATCACCACTTCTTCCATTCTCTTCGCACCTCATCTTGTGTTAGGACCCGTTTTTCTACCCTCCGAGCACGACGAGCTCCCTCCTGCCATAGCATTCATGGTACCTCGCATTATTTTGTATCCTGTTCATGACTCATTCGTCATCCAAGAGCTTGGAAAGCCACTCGACCCCAATAAACGCAATCGATTTCTCGGAGCCATATGGAACATTAGTCAGCTCGTCGCAAGACGACCCTCACCCACGAGTTTGGGACTTGATGACAGGATCCGAAATTGGTCGTCTACGTGGACACCGCGGTGCAGTCAAATGCATTCAAGTAGAGGACAACTTGTGCTTGACCGGTAGTGAAGACGGATCTGTTCGATCATGGGATCTTCGTCTCGTGGACGACGACTGGGAGAAGGATGGACTGAGCGACGTCTTGGAAGAAGACTCGAGTTCATACCGTGACGGAGAACTCGGTGAGAAACCAGACCATATAAGATCAGGTGCAGTGAGCGAGGCTGGCACGGACTCTAATGATGGGCCTTGCGTGACGATATTCGATGGTCACAGCAAGGCAGTCACAGCCCTGTACTTCGAAGACGAGTGTTTGGTAAATGATGTTCATCGTGTTCTGTACAAGCAACGTTGACGTTTGCTAGGTCACGGGCGCGTCGGACAAGACGCTCCGTCAGTGGGACCTTAGTACAGGTCAATGTGTACTCACGATGGACATCCTCTGGGCCATCACCCATTCCCAAGTCGGACCACTTGGTAACCAGCTACCATTTTCTGGGCCGGCAGCAGCCACAGGGGCATTCGCTGTGCCAACGCCACCCTACGCGGACGGAAGTTGGGACATGTATCAAGACTTCGTAGGGGCTGTCCAGTTCTGGGGTTACGGGCTCGTGAGTGGCAGCGGTGATGGCGCAGTCCGGATGTGGGATAGTCAGTGGTTTGTTCAGCTGTGGCTTCGCCAGAGTGCTCACACATCGTAGTGCGCACCGGCCAAGCTCACCGGACGCTCCTTGGACACACAGGACCCATAACGTGTCTACAGTTTGACGAGATCCACATCGTCAGTGGCAGTCTGGACAAGACTATTAGAGTGAGTTTAGATATTACCATTAAATTGGGGCATAATTCTCATGTTTGCTCTTTGAGATATGGGACGTGCGTTCTGGCGGTGTATTTGAAACATTAAAGTACGACCACGGAGTAACTGCGCTGCAGTTTGACACCAGAAAAATCGTTGCAGCTACAGGAGAGAACGGCGTTAAGGTATGCCCTTGTCACTCATACTGTGCACGTGTTCTAAGCGCTGTTCATGATTTTAGATCTACAACCGTACCAGCATGCAACACTCCACACTGCGGACAAACGGACACACCCGGCCGGTGGATCGTCTCCGTTACATGGACCGCTATCTCGCTTCGGGCGGACGTGATTCGACTGTTAAGATCTGGACACTTTAAACCTATATCCCGTGCGGGCTTCTCGGATACCCTGACCTGGCTGACGAATTGGACTAAGACTAGCATCAGTAAACCCGGCAAACAAATGTAGCATACATACATATACAATTTACCTTATTCAAACGGCATCTCGACAACACCCCGAGTGGCTTAAATTGTCAACCCCCAATTGCTCCATCGGTTCTTATTTATGCCGCAGGCGAAGCGTTCGAGCGACAGCCAAGAAACCGATCGACGCTCAGGATGGAAGGATAGGTGCTTGTTCTTTGGCGGTATTCTAGCAGGTAGCCGCTATCACACCACTGCCCCTGGTGGTGTTAGTGGAAGCGTAGTTACTAGGGCGAGCACCATAATTTGAGGTGATGTTGCAGAAGATGGCTTTCCACTCAGACCTTCCAGTTGAAGCATCGTGCATTCGTCTCATCGTTTCCCCTCAAACGTGGTCTAATCAAGCCTCAACGAAACCTTTCCCATGAAAAGGCTTGACCGTACCGTCCTACCTTCGCTTAGACCGTTGCTGATCTTGCTTGCCTCTATATGTAGCAAGTACAGACAGGGGCAAGGACAAAAGTCGTAGCTCGAACTATGCCTCAATGGCGCTAGTCTGAGGGTTGTCGTGTTATCTCTGACTATTACTATTGCATAGCTTCAACCAGATGGTCGTTTCTTAGCAGGGACCCTGTACATCGCGATCGTGAGTTGTAGCTTGACCCAAGCGACATGGTTGATGGCTAGACTTACTTTTGATAGGCCTATTACGCATAACCATATCATGCATTATGAGATAGTTGACCGTACCGCTCCGACTGGGCCCTCGCGAATACTGACCTGTGAATGACGCGGTACGCGCTTTCACACCACAACAAACTTTGCAGTTTGTGATTTACTCTATCAGTCGCTTCTAAGGTCGTCCAGAACAAGCTTACTGTCGTTATTGCTTTATTCCTGGCTTAATCCATTGCCCCGCGTGGCCTATAAATCTCAACATCTCGGTTCGGGCGCTCTCTTCCCTCTTGCTGCCAGTGATTACGATCACGCGGAAAGATTGGTGTCGTGAAATGCCCTTGTAAGTTTAAAGCATACAACCATCGTGTGCTACCAGATTTCGACAATTTTATAGTAATTCGACTTTTGGGGAACCGATAGAGTTCATGTGGTTGTGCACGATGCGTGCATTCGTCGAGCGCCGAACTTTGGCCAGTTCTAGAATGTGCTGTATTGTTCAGCTTTCGTGCAGGTTTTTATGATCCTTGTGATGCCGTTCGTGTTGCAGCAATTTCTGACGTATGGGCTAGCACTCTACTGGTCGTGCTTTATTGCTCATCCGAGTCACCGTCCGACTCGAGCGCTGGCGGAGGTGAAAGCATGACCGCCGATTTTGAGCAATTTGTGGTAGCCCATGGTGTTCTTGACCAAAGTTGTGCCGGCCGAAGTGAGGCGTCAACAATAGCCAAAGAGGGTCACCCACGTTCATCGGCCAGCAAGTAAATGATATCACCCGTTGCAGTATTTCACCTCTACTAAAAGCACTCCCAGTCCTCCTCTATCTCACTGGCTGGGTGGTTGCACGCCCTCCTTGGATTGTTTACCCGCTGATGTGCACAATTAGAGTATTGGGTTCGCAGAGGGTATCCAAGACGATTCATGGCCGATTTGTCAAATGAATATTTGATGTCACATTTTGGTACTCGACCTCCATCCTCTGGTTCATCCTATCTGAAAAGGTTGTTATAGATAGCTTGACGTGACCCCCAACGGCCCGCATCATCACGAGACGTGCTCAAAACATTGCAGCAGGTATTCAGTCTCTCTCTCGTCCACAACTATCAATTGAATCTTGTAGTGAACGGAAGGATCTTTCTGCATTCATGGAGCTGACGATCCTGATGCTCGGCAGGCTCGCCGCTGTGGTTCACCTTGTCCCACCTTGCTTGGTCTGCTAGTGGCCATCCAAGTCGCCGGTGGTTAGTGCGGACAAGGACATACGAAAGCCGAGCTTGTCTGTCGAACGCGAGCTAACCGATGCTAAAACGCCCATGTTGGCATACTTGGGGGCACTGCCTATGCTGGTCTGGATGTGTTGGTCGTTGGCCGTGCGAGAATGGAACGGTTTCGTCGGAACTGCCTGTCAGTCTCTGTTCACCCCACTGGTGCACAAAGCATGTTTGCCCAAGAATACCACTCATACATCGACCATTTTCCCCAGGTCTCATGCACTCAACTTTATAGAAGTATTACCTCAAAGTTAACATTGTCCAGCCAGGTTATCATCATCGATCGCGTTTTGTGTCCGTTGAGGCACTTGTATCGTATATGATGTACGGGAACCACGACGTCAACTCCTCGAACGGAGTGGGATTCTCGTTGGTGACATGGCGGGTGCGTGACTCGATCCCATTTATCTGCATTTTGTCGACGCCTTCAAGTTCGGTCACTGGACTTTCGTAGTTTCATCCGTTCAAATTGAAGTCACTACTGGATAATCAAACACGATGAAACGGAAATCAATGGTACGTCGTGGCCAACGAGAAGGATGATCGCTGTCGTAGTGATCCAAACTTTAGGCAACAGGCAAGCTCTACGCAGCGACATATAGACCAGTTCGCATGCAACGTTCTACGTCAGACTTGCGAGTGGAAAACCTATCAGCTCGTTACTCGAGCGTACCCAGTCCATGCAGGAGGGTGAATCGGCATTGGTGCGTACGCCTTTCATATCGATCGCCGGAGAATATCCGAATATTTTGCGGTCGGGCAACGTATCCTCGCTTCGTTCATAGAACTCAAGGCTCTGCGTTCCGGACTGACCATCACTTCACAATTCGTAGGTATTTTCCCCGTCTTCTGTCAAGAATAAGGTCCTGATGCCACGAATGCGACTACTTCATTAGTACGAACTCCTCGGCAGCACGATTCGCGAGAACCTTGGTCTGTTTGATTAGCTCGACGACGCAGTCCTGAATGCCACTCTCCGATCCGCAGCTCTGTCGGTGTTGCAACCGTCCAGCTACGATGGCAGGCTTATGTTCGACACGCCTGTCACGGCCGAAGGGATCTCTGTCGGACAGAGGCAGATCATGGCTCTAGCATGCGGGATGCACAGGAAAACAAGCTGCTCGTGCTCGATGAGGGTACGTCATGGTTTTCGCATTCATCTCCATTGATTCGGAACTTTTGTTCTGCTTTTCACAGCGACGTCTGCCATAGGTGAGCATGCACTGCGGAGGAGTAAGAAGACGTATCTTCGTGTTGATTTCCTTTCTAGATCACCAGACGGACGCCGTCATTCAAAAGTCCGTTCGGCAGATGCACTGACTTATATCACCTACAGGTTGCAGTCCGTCCTGATCGCATCGTGCGTATGTACTGTACCTGGCCGAGCACCTTAAACATGCTGATGGACCTGCCACAGATCGTTTTGGATGTAGGACATATCATCAGTAGTTAACTCATCTACCGGCCCCATCGAGGTCGAATTCGGCACCCCCAGCCAACTTTTACGGAGAAAACAGTATTTTTCGAATTCTCGTTTACGCGAGTAAGGACAATGAAGCACTGAAACCTCTGGCATAATATTATCGTGTTTTACCAGCCAACGATTTCGAGTTATTTTCGGTAACAGAATGTAGATAGAAACGAGGACGAGGTGAGAATGATGAGCGAAGCAAGAGACGCGAAGATCTGAGCATTCTTTGCTGTTTTGGGGGATTAGGATCGCCTGTGGCCATAGTCCTCGGTACGATTGCTACGATGGTAGTCTCTGACACGCGTCGACTCCCGTTGAGTGCCAGAGCCAGAGTACCTATCGTTGTTGTCAGACTGAGACTGTCCGCCGTATCTCGAGTCATATCGCGTTGGACTGAGCGAGCGACGTCTGGGACAAGATGTTCCGTCAGTATACAAAGCAACGAGAAGGGAGTTAACATACCGGGATCGGTACCCGTTTGTGCTACCGCCTGGATAAGGGGGTGGCGGTGTTGCCGCACGCCTACGGCCTTCCTGATAGTTGCTTCTGGAAATGACAGACATTAGCTCTGAAATTTGTGGAGAGGGCATATGCCCACCGAGATGGCTTCTCGTAATCATCTCGCCAAGTCGGCGGGGGGCCGGGAGGAGTTCGAGCCCTTCCGCTCTGGCTTGAATATTGAGCAGTTCGGTCTTCTGCATAAGCAGCACGCCTATCATAACGATCGTAGGAATCCCGATGGGACGTCCCACTCGATGTGTAGTCCCTCTCTGCACCGTGATGTCCACTTCTTTCGTGACGAGACGTTGCAGGTTGGGCCCCAGGGCTCCGCGCGCGGTAGTCATCGTACTCGCGACGTGGGGCGGGTTCCTCACGACGATCACGCGGTGGAGTCACGGCACGGCGATGTTCGCGCTGTGGAGGGGCTGCAGCCGTAGTAGTGTCATAGTAGCGATCGTCCTTCGAGCTCGCATGGCGCGAGTATTCTTCCCGATATGAATTGTTATCCTTAGATTGATGTTGATGATAATCGCGGTTAGAATAACCACGTTCATGGGAAGGCGCATCGTACGTGGCGCTACCACGGCTGGCACAACGTCGGTGACGACGACGAATGGCGAAGATCAACACTTACGATTGAGTGTTTGGACGAGGACACTCCCTGCGATAGACAGTGAGTCTCGTAGTCAACGTCGCGATAACACACTCACCTCGCCCAGTGACCGCTTTCGCCACATTTGAAGCACGCCCCAGGGTCCTCAGTCCGTTTGAAAGATCGGCCACGGCTATGAGATAGCTCGACGCGGATTTTGTTCCCCATGAAGTATCCTTCGTTATACCTGGCGACACTTTCTTCTGCAGCTTCTCTGCTGTCGAATTCCTAAAACATTCCAGACATGTCAAGAACGAATGCAAAGTAGCTCCCGCATGCATCTTACCACGAAGCCATATCCGAGTCTAAAAAATGAAAGTGTGGCGTCAGCGAGAGCCCCTTTTTAGCTGACGGAAAAAACTTGCTTGAGTTCGATGAGGATGACGTTGCCTATTTTTCCAAAGCAGTTTCGCAGGTCTTCCGGGCGAGTATGGTCGGGAAGGCCACCAATATAAATTTTATTCGGCTAAGTGGCGCAGAGTTCAATACCAGAGGCAGACAGGGAAGCGACAGAGAAGAAAGCGAGGGTATGAAGCAAGCAGAATACGGTCCAGACAAGCAAGCACGGACAAGGAACCAATTTCCGCGTCGAAAGGTGGAAACCCAATGTCAGTCAGCAGTGGAGCCCCGGAGCAGGAGATGAGCTGGTAGAGCGCAGAACATCGACGTGAACAGTGCACGAGGACAGGTGACAACAGGGGCAGCAGAGCAGGAACTAAACAGCAAAAACAAGAGGATAAGACCTAAGCACCTTGACTTGTCTTTCACGAGCAGATTCTGTCTTGCCACCGTGCGTCTCTTCGAAGGGCTTGCCTGAGGCCATTTCAACAGCCTGGCCACCATCGTCCAGCTGGACGTCGCCCGAACCATTCTCAATTTCACGGGTGGTTGCAGGGCCCATTGCTGTGTCAAAGTCGTCGTCAGCCAGGCTCCACTCAGCGGCGGGGTGCGTGTTTGGGCCCATTGCGGCAAGAGAGTAAACGACGTCGTCCAAGTTCTTGCTGCGCTATTTTTTATTTAAATATTTATTTTGTCGTACTCAATGACTAATAGCTCACATGACGGATTATGTACTCTACCCAAGACACCAAAACGAGCAAGAAAATGGTCCATTGTCCTCACACTAGATCATACCTAAGCAACCGTTAACAGTCCGCTGACGACACCAACAATGACGAGCCCGAGAACGCCAGCTAAAGGTTTCGTGTCAAGAGCGACGGCGCCACTGTGGCCAGTGGGAGTGGAGCTCGATCCTGAACCACCCCCCGAAGTAGAATTCCCGGCGGGAAGTGTGGGGACAGAGGTGCTAGCGGCGCTGGCCATGCAGGACGAAGCCGCGGCATTGGCTGCACTAGAACTCGACGGCGCACGACTATTGATAGTGCCGTTTCCGCCAAAGCTGCAGGCTTGGACATTGTTATTTTGACTGAAATAATACTGGGTCATTACCCAAGACAGCATGACAGCTACCGGCGTTATCTCAGAATTCCGACTCATGACGCACGACAGAAATTAGACATACTGGGATCGCACACAGAAATAGTACCATACACGCCTGTGGTACCATTGGCTGCAATGGGATTGCAAGAGCCACCGACCTGCCCGAGCACGCTACAGCCGTAGTCAAGCAACGAGCCGACGATTGCGCTATAGTTCGAGGTCGTCGGGGTGAATTGGCAACTCAAGTTATTCTCCAAACATGTACAGGCGGCAAGGTTGGGAGTGGGTGGTAAAGTGGTAGAAGCTAGCATGCTTGAGTTTTGCTGTGGGCAAGCAGAGTAACTCGTGGATCCTGCTGCGCTCTGGGAAGGTGAATTAGGAGGTGACGCCTGGGTAAACTGTGTCCTGAGGTTGTTGAAATTTCCGTTCACCGTGACGGTGCTCCCATCAGCGGAGAGCGAAACAAGGCCATACTGACCATCGGACGCCGTGGCGGGGAAGTAGGAGAAAGCAACACCGCCCGACCAGACAGGGGACATTTCAGAACTGAGAAGAGCTGCGACTTCATCCCAGCTCGCCGTAGGGGTAGTAGGTTCACCGAATTCGCTGAAGTAGGCCGGGATATTATACGATGAGAAAAGAGCTTCTGTCCCAGCATACGCCTCTTCGAAAGTCGAGTTCCCTTGCCATGCGCTGCACGAGTGTTACCTCGACTAAAACAGGATTCAGATGCAACACTTACTAGTTATTGAGCCCGTAAAGGTCGATCGCAGTAGCACCCGAGTTACCGCCCGAGGGATCGCACGAGAGGTATTCGGCAACAGGTAGTGGGTCGACATTAATAGCCGCATATCCGACAAGAACAGCCGATTTAATGGAATTCCTGACGCAAAAAATTAGTCTAGGGAACTACTGGAATAATCTCGTTCGCAACACTCACAGGTACGATTTGATATCACGGGCAGCTGCTTTCACAAAGGTAGCAGCGTCTGTAGTGTTGTCCGAGACGATGACTTCGTTTCCTACGTTGAAGGCTAGAACGTTGTCGTACTTTGAAAAAGCATAAACGGTCTCGATATACTGGTCTAGCAGGGCTGTTGTCCACGCCGGAGAAGTGCTAGTAATGGAACCATTCACAGGCAGAGCTAAATCGATTCTAAGTTATGGTCAGGACTCCCCGAACGTGCGCAAGTCCAACACCCATCACTCACATGGCATAAATTCCGGCATTACTGAGCAGCTCCATACACGTGTCGTGATTGAGAGCCGAGGTGACGCTATAGACACGAACGGTATTGACCCCAAGTTCCTGAAGATATGGCAAGTCCCGCTGGCAAGCAGTGCCATTAGCCAAGGGGTCGGTGTAGGTGGAAGGTTCGAGGAATGGGTTGTTCGGATTAGAGCTGAGCTGACCTGCAAACGAGATTGGGACGAAGTACGGGACTGCACAGTGGCGGAGAATGCACACCTTGTTGCTGGTATGCGATACCTTTAATGTAGAATCGATTGCCATCGGCGGTATAAAGGTATCTACCAGCCCGAGTGACGGACTGGATGGCCTGGACACCAGAGAAGAGAACAGCGCCCGCGAAAACGAGGGAGGCGATGCATGAGCGCATGGCTGGAGACTTGAAGGAAAGAGATGCAATTAAGGAGCGTAAGAAACCACTGGTCTGTCACTTGTATTTCAGAAAACGAGCACGGGGCGAACCGAAGAGTTGATTGGCTGCCAAACTTAAATCATATGCGGTGTCGCGCCCCGTGGAACTTGCCGGTCCACGACGAAACGTGAAGCTTGAACAAAATGCAGCGACTCACCTCAGTAACAGTTTGGTAGCAACCATGTACCACTGAAAGGCTGTGAGCCGCCCACCTTTGGAATTGGAGCGCTATAACCCGCAACACTGAGCCGAACAAACGATTCAGGAGCGTTCTACGAACTTCAGCGCTAACTTCATTGATCAACAGGCAAAATTATGGCCCATTGAACGTCACTTTATTCCGTCCATTCAACATCCATCGGTCGGTGTTTAGGCGCCTTTGAATTAAATCAAGATCATCCATTGTGGTACACATACAAGTCAACGCATCTCATCGCGCACTCGGAGCAAATCCATGAGATGCAAGAAACACAAACGGGGATGCTCTACAGCAAGCCGCGTCAGGCACCATTGACTCAAGCGGAGTGGATGCCATCTCACTTTGTCCATCAATCATGCCAAGGCCCGAGCCTGAGGGGGATGCTGCTCCAGCTCTTCGGTCATCGTGGCTATTAACAACCGACGCCCAGCCCGTGCTGACGAGCAAGATCAAGCAGTGATCGCTTTCGCAAGGGTCAACGGGCACTCGTGCATTTCCTAACGTCCGAAAATATAACCGCCCAGTCTGTCTGCAGAGCGGTCTTATGACGTAATGCACATTTCTGCTCTTTCGTCTACCCCGAGTCTGATTCGTTGAAAATCTCATTCCATTCTTGGATGTTCAACACTGCCTCTAGCCCCGCCTAACCTATCCGCCCACGTTTGCAGGTCGGGGGCGGTTCACTCCATCATAACGAAAATTTCTTCAAAGAAACGTAACCGTCCAGAACGCCCATAACGTGGATCGACCCCATCGACGACCAGGCAACGAAGAAACGTCCGACGACAGAGTAACAGAATTTCTGCCATGCACATTCCTCTCGAAATCCGAGAAAACCCTACTTGACCCTAGTGAAACCGGATGACCAAAAAGGCGCAAATTGTATTTTGTTCCGAGAACCCGTGCCTGCACTGATCGTGTCCCACGATTTTGTCCACGCCAAACCTATCAGGTCCAGGAACAATATTAATCTCGGAGCCCTTCGAATTAAATTAAAACCATCATCAGTTTCCAAGCACATCGGCCACGTTTCTCATCGTACGCTCAAGCCGGGCCCCTTCACTGGCTTCCACAGTCGGAGATGCGAGATGTACGAGCAGAATCCTTTATATTTAAACGGACCACGCTGGCAGGCCCACTCGGGTTGGCGTGCGGTCAAGGCCGAAGTCGAGACAGTAAGACCAATCGCTTGAAGCACCGATCAACGCGCAGTCGCACATAGTTCTCGTTTCTTCGACAGCAAACCAAAAAGGCAACATTAGTTCCAGAAAGCAACGACACATAGATTGCACAATAGGTACACAAGGTAGTGCTGCGGCATGTTCGCCATTAAACAGACATTGCTTTAGATGAGTGGAAGATTAAGGCTATACAAATGCGGCGGATAGAGAAAGGGCAAAACAAGTAAATGTTCGGAGAGCAAGATCAAGTAGTAACCACGGGGTTTGTGCATGCCGGACCAGAGTACAAGTGCGCGAGATGAGATGATCGATGTCGGCCGATGCCCATGGGTCGGGGGTACTCCGGAGGAACGAGTTCAGTCAAGTAACAAGCAACATGGAGGTATCGGGTGTTGAACGTAAGGGGGATCGATATACATAGGAATATGGCATTAACGAGTGGCTAGGAGGGTCGAGGTGCAGTCGACAGTAACGCGGCAAGTTGGAATGGATCGTTTACATCCCGTATCCGTAGCTCTGGTAGGGATCGTTCAAAGATCCAGTGAGCCCAACGTTGCCAAAGCTCACGTTAGCGTACGCCGATACACCAGAATAACCGGCGGCGTGGGTATGCGGAGGAGTTAAACTAGGGTTATGGGGCGAGTTATTTTGTAAAACATATCCGTCGATGGATCGCGCTTGGAGGCCATGGAGTTGAGGAGGTGCCAAATGCGAGTGACTATATGAACCCTGCCCTTGGATTCCGTATAGGCTAGGCTGAGATCCATACATGTCTGCAATGGGACCGTTGGGGTGGATGTTCTGCGGGAGGTGCCGCCCAGCAGCAGGGGGATGAGCCAAGCCGAGCGCCTGATTATTAATGTTCATATTCATCATCTGTTGTCCATGGTATCCGCCGTTGTAGCTGTCTACGTGCTCGCGCTGAAGCTTGTTTTGAATCCGTTTACCGTAAGGAGTGTTGCGGATCAGAGGGAGAACCGGTCGGATACCCTCAACGAGAAGGGCACGTTGGGTAGGTTCCGCGTAGTCGAGGGCAGTCTGAATGTCGTCGGTAAGTGGCATGTGCAAGAAAAATAAACACCAACTTGAACGCAGTAGTTGCCATATGAGTCTCGCAACAGTTTCTCTAGACGAGATCGATTGAGCAATTCTTCGATGAGCATCTTTCTAGTATTATGTTCGGCCACACGAATGCACTGCGCCACACGCTCAGTATGGGTGATACAACATGGAGAACGCGACCAACCTTCTCGATGACATTGGAGCTGAATTTCTGAACGGAAAGAGCGCATACATTCCCTGTAAATTGACGAATGACGGCGTCGCTGAAACGGTTGTCGTTCAGGTCCAAAATGTATTGTACGACCTGACAACAGGAAAGGAGTTCACACGTTGGCACTGCCGATGTTTCTATGGTACTCACATAGTTTCCGTAAGGGTCCTGAACCAACGTGAGAGCATTGTAAGTGATCTCGTTTACAAGTTGGATACGTTGGTGATCGGAAGCGTGATCAATGCATCGTTGCAAAACACAACACCCATGGCGATGAGTTGCGACCTCGACACAATTGGCGGCGACAGCGTTGTAGATGAACTGCGAACGAACGTAAGGTCGGGCACTCTTGAATCGGCGTGCCACATATACCTGATTGTCCTCGGGGGCGAGTTTGTTAAGACATTTCTGAATGACATGATTGCCATTGAGGTCCTTGATGAGCACAACAACATGGAGGCTGAGCGCGACAATAATTGAGTGAATCTGAATATCGTATCTCTGATCAGTCTAAACTCTCCCGTAAGTCTGGAAGAGAAGAATAAATTGAATCAGACTTGCCTGTCGCCTAGTGGACAGGAAGTCAATCATTTTTTGTACAGCACGTGTCCCATGCATGTTGAGTGATATATTAACCAAGTCTTGTGCAACTGACTCGCAGATTAGATTGCGTTGCTCGTCGGTAGAATATTCCAAGAGCTTTTGGCACAGATAGTTACCAAAGGGATCTTCATTTCATGAGCATAACAGTTGACGTAAGCATATTATCACCTACCTGTCATCAAATCGGCGAAATGACCAAAGGTTTCACGGAAAATCAGATCGCGATGTTCTGGAACACCTTCCTCGAGCTTCTTTTGGAGGTACCGGCAGCCATGCTGATCCTTGCAAAGCGTAGGGATTTCACCTTGAAGGTCTTCAATACGGGTACCTGCAAACCGGTTGACTGTAACACATTCATTGACGAGTTTCCTAATTTAGTCAAGATCAGGGACTTACGATCCATATCACCACGTTTGTGCTTCGCGCCGTGCAGACCGTTCATCTTGCCGTCAGGTCCACCACCACGCCCAAGACCAAGACCATAACGAGAACCGTTGTGATGGTAGAGCGCTGTAGAACCTGTCGTCCCGTTCGTTACAGGACCGCTGCGTCCGGCGGCATCGAAACTGTAAGCGTTGAATCGAGAACCATCTAATTGACTGGTAAGGCCATACACCGAGTCAACACCGTACTGCTGTGAGGGTGGTGAGACTTGAAAATAGCAACAGAGGTGAGGGTACCTCAAACGATAACCCAGAATCACTGAATTGACCTGAAGGAAGCCGAGACAATGATGGTTGAATGTCAACCTTCACCGAGTCGTCAGGGTGTTGGTTTCCTTGCGACGACAATCGACCGCCAAGGTTTTGGCTATCCGGGGTAAGAGGTGTGCCCGGCGTTTGCAACAGATGGTTACCGCTACCGTTAGCGATAGACAGAGGCGTTGCAGGAACCGACCGCGTCGCTGTGCTGAGGCCGTCAAGCGCGCTGGAAGGTGAACCTCGACGAGAGGACGGCGTGGCAGATGAACCAAGGTTCACGTGCGAATGCTGACCGACGTGGGATGTCGACGTTCCTGGAACAGCGCCACCAAGATTACCAACAGGTTCCATCGGAGACGAGGTCAACGTGAGCGTTGGGTTGGTCACCGTGCGACGATCGGTCCTTGAGCTCAAGCCATCTGGGCCACGGGGGTTACCCACGAACTGTGGCCATTCGGATGACTTTTCGCCGCGAACCACGAAAGAGTTCCTCGGAGAGGTCTGCGGACGGTGGGCGAGATCCAGCGCAGCAGACGACGTTGAGACCTAGCAAAAACCTAAAAGGACTATTCCACGTTCAAATGGGAGTCCTACCTTGTTCCCGTAGGATGCAAACTTGTCATCGTCCGATGTCGGAAGATTCCTCATGGCATCTTCATGACATGAGGCACGGCAAAATACAAATGATGGGACTGAGACTCACTGTGCATCTCTTGATCCAGCTGCTCATCGAGCATCATGCCAACATTGTACTGTTGTCCAGGACGCGCATGGTCGTCCTCATTATACCGTCCTCTACCCAGGGACTGCGCCGTTACACCAGGGCTTGGTGTCGCTCGAACTGGTCTTTCACCGGAGAGTACCATCCCTCTAAGATGCTCCACCAGCTCTTCATCATGGCTGCTCGTTGAAGTACGACGACTTGCAGGCATGCTTTTGGCACCCACACGATTATACCCCCCGTTCACACCATGACCAGACCCCAGCTCAGGCGAGAGATCGACAGACGGGGCGTAGGTGACCGACTTGCGCTTATCGGCAACGGCAGAACCAACAGCCTTCGAAAGGACGTCGACGTCGACGGAAGAATTGGAGAGAACTGACTTGATGAGGTTGTCACCATGTAAAACCGCGGTGACACGAGGGGGAGTGGTCGGTGCGGACACAGCTAGGCCGACGGGGTCGTAGGGGATACTTAGCAACTCCTGCGCTTGCTGCTGTTCCAAGACCCGCATCTGTTCCTCGAACACCTTCCGCTGCACGGCACGCTGGCGTTCGTGTTCCAAGCGTTTCAGCTCGACGCGCTTTTTCAAGAAACCGAGGTCAGAAAACGAGAGTCGGAGAAGACGAATAAAAGGCTCACAGCCGAAATGTCAGGCATGTTAGTGCCCAGCCTAGCAGCCTGGTGCAGGATATTCCAGTTCGGGAATGGGCGCTTCTATGGAAGAGTACATACCGAGTCTGCAAGGTCGAGAAAAGCAGGCGGACTTTGCTTTCTCCCGTCCGAGGCACGAGTATCGGTGGAAGCACTAATGTTTTCAACTGTGTTCATCTTGAATAGTAAAGCGGTGGACGACTTTTCTTCCGAAAGAAGTTGAAGACGGAAAACAAATTGAACGATGAAACGAGATTAGGAAACAGTAATGCTAGTTGCAC
The DNA here is from genome assembly GCA_038094155.1 of Pulveroboletus cf. aberrans. Lineage (NCBI taxonomy): Eukaryota > Fungi > Basidiomycota > Agaricomycetes > Boletales > Boletaceae > Pulveroboletus > Pulveroboletus cf. aberrans. The sequence continues at coordinate 34,454 of JBBPTO010000051.1, read as the reverse complement.
AGTTGTAATCCTAGGCAGAAATGGGAATGAGACGAGGTATGTGGAACGTGCTATAGGTGACCGACCTTGAAGCCAACTTTGAGCCGTTCTAAGCGGACTGATGATACAATGCGGCTGGGAGGGCTGCGGGGCGGACGCGGAAGTGAGCGGGAAGTGCGGGGGACAAGTGCGGACATACTTTCCGGATTTTTGGAGCGCAATGCAAGGGAGGACGCTGAATGTCGGGCAGCTTGGACCAGCGAATTTAAGGCACTTCGGTAGCGCGTGGGGATCAAAAAAGGCTGGGCTTACCCTCATTTTTTTCAAAGTCCGCCCCTCGCGATATGTTTTTCTCGTAACACACAAATGAAACAGACTTGCTCAGTCCCTCCGAGTCCCAGTGCAAAAGAGAGTACCTTACTGCATTCGTAGCACTTCTTTGTACACAAGCCAACCCGGCCACCAAGGCGACATGTCTTGTCCGAGTCGCGTACAAGCGATCTGCCGTGTGTCATCCGACCGGCTCCGCCGCAAGGGACACCCGTCGTCAATTCACTCCCTCATCCCCACTTTTAAATCCGCCATGCCAACCTGAACTTAATCTCGACAGTTGTTGTCGGCACGCCCTCCGATAACGAACAAATGCAATCAAACAAATGAATCTACAGGGACGATCGTCGACCCGTTTGCTGGCGACACCTTTTCACCTACAGGCATTGCACCGTTCACCACCATTCCTCGCTTCACAGTCTCCTCTGCTGACTCGATGACGACACCCTTGATCGTCCGTCGATCGTCATCGTCCTCCACCTTCCGTACATGACCACGCTCTCCAACCAGGGGGGAGCCCGAAGTTCCACTACTAGATATACCACCTGGCCGGACTTCTTCTGTCATGTCTGTCGTGGATCTCGCAGACGATTGTGGATGAGTGGGTGAATGGCGTGAGCGAAAGAGACCCGGGAATCCAAGGGAAAGCTTCGAGTACCGCGAAAGCGCGTTTCCTTCACCCTGATCAGCTTTCGGTGTGGTCGCACCACTCCCTGGGGCGGCATTTGGCTCCTGGGGAAGCTCAGTTGCAGATAGACTTGGACTCCGTCCCGCCTTTGGGGTTTCGGGCGTGGCAGGTGGAGATGCCCCACGGGGAGGCGTGACGAGACCCACCGTGAACGGTGAGTCTTGATATCGCGGGCTGCTAACATCACCATCAGAGCGGTCTAACGGATACCGCGACATTCACTCACTGAAGACCCGCACAGTCCCCGTCAGTAAGTGTAAGTAATAGATTTTTTAGATTAGGTAGTGTATGTCGCATATCGAGCGCTCGCAGATCTCGGTCTACCATGAGCTGAAGTGGAAGCGTAAGTTGCCGCCATGTGGCATCGGAACGAACTCGCCATTTCTATATCTTTGTTGAGTAGGAACACTGCATATTCGAAGCGATACGTGTCCACACCCTTCGAGAAAAGAGGAAACCTATAATAAGTTAATCGGTGATCCGTTTTGGCAAAAATATCAGCATACATTCGGGGCCCGACCATCGCTGAGATGTTGTCTCTGATCAAGCTCCTACTACCAATATACGTTATTGGGTAGACGAGGCCTTTCCCCAAATACACCGAGAGGAGCTGCACAAGATGTGCCGCGTATCCTAAAGCGGTTGCAACTGATTCTTCTGTGACCTCTTTGTGGGATGAAAGCGATAATGGCGGCGCCGGTTCATTGGAGTTAAAAGGGATGGGTAGAGGCACGGTGAGAATCGTAAAAAGTAGTTCCGATGGGGACAAAAGTTCGATCGGGTATATAGCAGCGAGTGTGGATATGAGTGATGTTCGGATAGGTGGAATACGATTTCGGACGGCAATGAGATTATTCCTAATAGGGTGGGTCAACATAGGCAAAGAAGTCCGAAGGCTAGACCGACCTCTCTTCCGTTACTTCGGCCACCCCGTCTGAGAGTATGGTTGTATCTTGGACTCGCAGTGCTTTCGCCTTTGTGAGACGATCTCTCCGAGCCTGGATTTGCATCCGTCGCGTGGCAAGACTATCACGTACTAAAGAAGGTAAACGGCGGGTTATACTTGGCGAAATGAAGGAAGCACGATTCCGACGTACAACGATTTGATCCTTCAATTATTGCCTGGGCTTCGGCCCGCCAGTTCTCGATGCGCGCTTGACGTTCGGAGGCTTCGCGTCTCTGTGAAAGCAAGTCAGACACGCGGCAATTACATAAAAAGCCAACTCCGTCGTTACCAATGTACGTACCAAAATTGACCCTTGATCTTTCGCAAGGCAGAGGTTGATTTCTCTAATGACATCATGGAGCGACTCTTCCGTGTCCCGTGTGCAAGCTTGTAGAGTGAGCAGCCTGAAGCAAGTGAGTCAGGTCGATACACGTTCATCCGCTCGGCGTTCTTACTGCGAAAGCTCCTCCGAACTGAACGTCCTTGCCTCCAACTTACGGGATCTCCGATAAACACCTAATAGCACCTGACTACTTCGTATCATGTCGTTGGATATTGAAGGAGTGGCTTGTGTACTCTGCATGAATTTGCGTCCTTCCGATTCTGGGTCCGTATTGTAACCCGACGGTGACGGTGATCTTGACTGAGATCGGGAGTGGGACCAGGCGGGAGGTGGCAAATGGTAACTTTGGCCACTCGGTAGGAAGGTCATTACGAGCGTGTTCGATGGTAACTGCGATGGGTGGTTGTCGAGCTTATGAAAGCGACACAACGGGTGAGCCTATAAGTTCACCATATCAGTCTCTCGCACCTACTTCGGGGGATAGTGGTATCAGGTCCGACAAGTAAAAGTCCCATTCCTCCAATATCTTCCACCGCGGACCTGTAGAAGCATCACTGATGTCGTCACTGTCCTTCTGTTTGCCCCTGGCGTTTCCCAAATGCATAGCATGGAGGTCAATTTTGGCCCAAAGTTGAATTCTGAGTCTCTCGGCACTCAAGTTCGTATGTTCTGAAAAGTCGGACTGGGAGGATGCATCGAGGCCGTAAAGTGGATTTGTAGAAGGCCGATGTATCGGTGAGATGTAATTCGGGACATCTGGAAACATGGATGCTTCTGAGGAAGATGGGAGGGGAGACCGATGGCTCGAAGACTTTTGCAATTGTACAGAAGGCGAGGCCCTTCGCATCTTTAAAGTCGACGATGAGGACGACACTTGTCGTGCTGCGGGCTGTGACCTTCCTTTTGACAAACGTGAAACTGCATGTGCGGCTGGAGGGCCGGAAAGTGTCTTCGCTGTTCCTATGCTTGCAGATCGGAATGTCCTTGAACCCTTGCGAGAAGCTTGCACCAAGGTATTGGAGGTTGTGGCGGAAGGGGTGGGGGACGGGGAGGGTCCACTGTCAGCGCGAGGTCTCGATGACCCATTGACCGACCGTGGTGACAACAAAAGATGCGGCTCGGGAACCGCCATCGTTATAAATGTCTCTACAAGACGTGACCTGACGACTCTCTCCAAGGTCCGCTGGGAGTGATCGAAATAAAGCGTCGGAATAGAGCTAGTGGCCGCTGCAGACGAAGAACTTGTCGAAAGACCATGCGGGGAAACGACAGAGGTCGTCGGAATTCGGGTCTGTTTCGCAGCGTTGGACACTAGCGAGCGCGACAACGCATTCCCTGAACCGGGTGCTTGACCTGCATTACCCCCTCCCGGAAACCCCCCGCGTGAATGTGCCCTGCGTCGCCCTCTTCCCTCCCCGCCTCCCCTCGCCTCATCCAGAACACCGGCGATATCTTCCACGAGGTCGTTCTTCAGCGTGTTGACCGAAGTCGTAGATATTCGCCTGGATCGTTTACGCAGCAAAGTCACATCAAGGTCGTCGGATAGGTTCCCCAGGGGTGTGAACTGGGAATGTGTCGCTGGTTGGGAGAGGGCAGAAGCGAATGTATCACGGACTGGGAAGGGTGTAAGATTGCGTATCTGGATGGACGTCAAGTGCCGAAGACGGCGCTGAAAGCACCCCTGGTGTAGGATATTTGTTCGAGTATGCAAACTGCGGCTAGTAGCACTACTCACCTCACAAGGTGCTTGCCCCGACTCGTCGGGACCGAAGCTGCCAGCGGTCGAACTGTGTGGTGGCAACGCATCCTGAGCATTACTCGGCATGCTGCAGGTACAGATGAGTCACGAATATCAGCGACAGGACCGTTGTGGTGAATGCATACCTTTCGAGTTCCGACTACGTCTGGCGCGTGGAGCCGCGTGCCTGTGGATGTGGAGGGAGCGGCCAGTCTGTTTTTCCTTTCCCGGACATCATGATGCAGACCCAATCTCAGGCTCAAGTTCCCAACAACGATGCGACCGCTGAGGACACCCCCGCGCGAGCGGCAGCTCCATCTGGCACTATGCCGCCGCCACCTGTACCAGCGGGTAAACGCGCGATGCTGGAGCGCGAGGCCAATGCGTTGTTATCCTGCTTCAAGGCAAGTACGCATTCCATTGTACTTGAATCCTACATTTCACTTTCAACAGAACGCAGTCGTAAAAACTGGTCAGATTTATGCTTTCCACGCTGATGCACATAGACTGTAAGTACATAGTGCCAGAAGCGTCTCGAGCCTTGCTTTCATGCTGCTTGATCTGGCAGAGGAATCCACAAGTATGCCCCACATCCGCCGCGCACACTGACAAATTCTCTCTGCCGCGAACTCGAAAGATACGAACAGGTCTGTGATGCCATCGATTTGCAGCTGGTGAGCAATACCCTTTTGCCGCATAGTCACCCTCTCGAGCATTGCCACATCAGTTGCGTGCTATTTCAGTCTTGAAACGAGATTTGACGCGCGAAGAACGTCGGGCGCGAGAAGCTGAGCAAGCTGCTATTGCAGCGCAAGCAGCCAAATTTCCTGTGCCGTCTGTGGAAGCGGGTGACGTTGCCATGCTACCTTCATCTACCCCACTTCAAGGCTCGCCACGAGGACCTGTTCCACACATGCCCTTGCGTCGCCAATCCGCCATCTCGCTATCCTCTCTCAGCCGGAACGCCCTCCCACCCAAGCTTGACCTCTCTTCGTCGTCCATGCGTATTTCGGCCGAGGAAGTGGCGTTATTTCCAAAGGGCCTTGTCCCGTCTCCCGTCTCACTCGCCCCGAAGTCAGCTCGACCATCAGCGACGGCAGACATTGACTTGATGGCGGCATTCGCCTCCGCTGCAGCTGCGAATCCGAACGCTCAACATGTTGACATTGACCTCACTGCGTCAGACAGTCCACCGATCATGATGACTGGCATCGATCCCTCCTTGGGCAGCTCCGCTGATAAACCCATCGAACTTGATCTCGACAACATTGATATAGAGATGTCGGACATGACGGGTTTGTTTGGGGACGCTCCTGGGTCTGCGTCCGGAGACGGGCAAACAGGAGTCGACAGCCTATTTTCCCCCGAAACAGCCGATTCAGGTGGACCGCTGCCCTCAAATGACGCTTCGCAGGCTCGGAAAGGGATTGCAACGGATGGACATATTGATATGGAATTTTTGGGCGCTCTTCGCACCGAACATGGTAGCCAGGGTGAAAACTTGTTTAGTTCGGTGACAAGCGGGTCTAGCAGGGAGAACCAGCAGCCGGCATCCGCGAGCATTGCCCCACCTTCATCCTTAGTGTCTGGTTTAGCTCAGGAAGGCATGCAGGGTGGATTCGATATACATTCGCTGGACCTCACAAACCTCGATCCGGCATGGCACAACATGAGTCTGACAGACATGGAGGCACTTTTGAATATGTCCTCTTCGGGGAGCAATCAGGAGGGTCAGAAACCAGGGCAGTAGGGGTATCCGGGACTATAAAAGCAAACCCTCCAGTTATCATTATAACCTGATAATCAACCTTTACAATGACTCAACTACTGTCAGGTCGATTAGGCCAATAGCGAGCCAACCCACTCGATCAGGGTGTACTTGTAGCAAGGAATTTCTCCAGCTTCTTTCGCAGAGGATGCCCGCTACTGACACCGACGGCACATAGAGTTGCCGCGAGGTCTGTTGCAAGATTAAATCGCGCCCCTGACCCATTTATTCCCTGGCCTTCTAAGAGCTCTCGCACTGCACGCGCGAGCCGGCCCTTGGGAAGATTAGACTTGTCTCCAACGGGCGGAGCTCCTGGTTTCCGCTTCTTTCCCTTCATTTTAGGAGTAGCCAGTAAAATCTCGATAAATTCCGTCCTGAACCTCCTCAGCGCCAAAGCTGTCAGAGGGACAATGCGATCCACCGTACTCGCAGCTTCCGCACGCTGCTCGGCCAAGGCAAGAGCCTCAGCCGAACCATCCTTTTCATACCCCCACTTCTTTAGTTCCTCGATTCTCCTTTCCTTCAATTTTTTGGCGATCTTTTCCCGGGAATCCCCCTCCTCGATGGACTTGGCGACCGCATCGAAAATGTCGCTCAGAGTGAGCCACCCCCGATCCTCGTCTACGGCACGCTTGACGTAGTGTCTATTGACGTAGTTGAGGAGTCGGTTGACGGAATGAGCGCCCACGCTATACCGTTTGAAGCATGGGATGATATACTGGATGAGTGTCGTGTCGTCTTCGGGTGCGCCCAACAATAGCTCCCGCGCGAGGTCCATGTAATACTTGTCAAGATGTTCGTAAAGGTCCGTACCGCTCGCCTGCCTGGCAGCCTCCCTGTCTACACACCCCTCTGGCTCGTCGGGGGAACGGGCACTCGCAGCCTCAGACTGAGCTGTGAAGTAGTTGTACGTAGCGGTGTGGATGCCCATATGGTACGAAATGTCGATGGTAGGCGCTTTGTCGGCGGCATTGGTCGGAGAACGGACGATGTGATTCAGCGCGGGTAGGATATAACCCCAGAGAGAGGAGAGTGAAGCGGAGGGATTGGCACTCCCGGCGGACGGATTCGGCATCGGAGGGAGCAACGCAGCAGGCCCCTCTGCCTGTTTCCCCTTTCCGTTGGACATCGGTGTGGGACGATGACAACCGCTGTTCAAAAAGAAGTGTCGGCGCTAGTGGGGGGTGCTAATGTTGGGTTCAGGAAACTACGAGGGCGGGTCTAACGACTATCAACACAAATAGTTGACGCAACCTGTGAGATTGTGGATTAGAATGTTACAGTCTCACATGGCAAGGACGGACCAGAATCGCCGAACCGATGCTGGGAAACATCCTTTATACTAGGCGAAAGGATTCGCGAGATAAGTACACCCGCCGATTGAAAATTGGGTCTTATCAATTACTGCAGACTTTAGCGGCTCCGTTTACGTTCTGATTTTCGAGCCTGAGATGGTTTTTTGCACATCGAACTAGTGATCCCGGTATTATAGTAGACTTAAACTTCGCTAGTAGTAGTAGATGCGCCTTCTGGAAGATATATGACTGGTTTTCTAGCCATGAAATGCGATTTACACGAAGCACCTCATAATCTACTGGATTTTTCTGAGGCAACACCGGTAACACAGTCCGTCACTCGGCATTCTAAGCGTCCTCAAGAGGTGGTGGACCATCCCCGTCCTCGTCGTTCTCGCCATCGCTCTCGGCGGCAGTTACGTCAGCTGCATTAGCTCCACCGCTACCGGCTTGCTCCATCATCTAAGGAGATCAGGTAAATCAAGTCGTGGCCACACGTAAAGGAGACGAACCTTGGAAAAATCCATACCCATACCCATACCGTCATCCATTCCAGGCATACCACCCGCGAAGTCGTCTTCGAAATTGGGGTTACCGTCTTGCTCGTCTTCGTCGACCCATCTGCTGAAATCGGTCTTGATGAACGGGGTTTTGACCTTTTCCTTTGTTAATCGTGGCCAATACTCAGACTTCAATCCCTTCTTTCGGAGGACAACGAAGAAAGAGCGTGATGTAAGGCGTTTGGTGGAACTCTGGGTGGCTGTAAGGATGCGCACAAGAGGTGGATGCGGAAATCAAACCTCAGGGTCAACCTCTTCAAAAAATTCGAGATTAAACGCGTAGTCCGATTGTCCACTATGAAGAGGATAAGAAAGGAGTTTCGCAGAAAAATTCCAACTTACCTGCTGGTGCGTGCCTTGAAAGACAGGCCAGTAGATTTCAGTGCGTACTCGAGGGTAGACTCGACGATGTCAGGGAGATTGACAGTCAAATAGATGACGTTCTATCAGATCGGGCATAATGAGGAGGTGGATGGTGGAGAAGAGAGGGACGACAGACCTTGTCCGGCGCGGAGACACTGCTGCGCTGTGCCCAGAGGACCTCTGGATGTGTCGACATGGTTGCGTTTTGCGGGAAGGCAGCGGGGACAACAAGAAGCGCTTAAAAGGGTGCGTTGGAAATGTCGAGAACGATGGAGAACACTCGTCCAGATTTGGACATGAATCATCTCAATATCTTATCTAATCGTATCACGTAAGACCCATCATCCCACGTGACTTATGCCCACACAAGGGGATCAACAACTGCGACATTGTCTTCAGAACACCGCCGTTGCAATGTGGTGCGTATGTTTTTTTCGTGCGCCTCGGGCGGTCACTTATATACTGGACAGGTGCACCCGCTGGTTTCTGCCGTTGCTGCTCCTGCCCCTTCCGACCGCCCCGCCTTACTTTTTGGTGCTTTTCTTGCTTACTTTAGCTCTTCACGCGCGGCCATGGTGTGTACCACACCACTACTCTCTTGAAGCCTCTTGCTTAGAGGATCTCAGTTTTTATTGCATAATACTTCTCGCTGCCCTGTTCCTCAGCTCATGTTACTGGCAATCATTCTCCCTGGACGCCCAGCTCTCCGTTCCGTGGGCTCATAACATCACCACTTTCTCCGAAGCACTGAACATGACAATGCCTCCCCACCTCAGTACACTCCATTTCATTTCCCCTGTAGTGCGTGTTGCTGATAGGTGCTGGTGCGACTTCGCCTCGGGATTGTTCGAGCCATACGATGTACAGAAATGGGAGAGGGACAGTATTCAGGCGGCCGTTGCTCAGATTGAGAAGCAGTGGAAACAGCAGGCTCTTGAACAACACAATGATGCCAGCACAAGCGCCACGTTCACTGCAGAATCCGATCTTCAGCAACCATTCACAGCACCAAGTGCCTCGAGTATCCGAAATGAAACATTGTCTTCTATACTGCGTTCGTTTTTCAGCAAACGTTCCGGTAAATCTGAATCACCCCCAGTGCCCACTCCCCCTGTTATTTTATCTACACCAACGGAAAGTCCGACAAAGCCACCTACACCGGAATCTTTGATACCAGCAGAGCCCTCACTTGGACCCGGTCAGCTTGACATGCGGCCTTTTGGATTCGAGGTTATCTTAGATTTTCGATGGTCTAAAAGATCCTGACGTTGTTTTGAGTACAGTATGATGATGTATTCCTAAGCAGCTGAAGGTAATATGTAACCCTGCTTCCCCTGTTGCAAAATTACTTTCCCGAAGAGACATCAGTCAAGCAAAAAGCAAACCTATGGGTTGCATAAATGCGGCGCCAGCCAAAGAGAACATACCGACATGTCAATAGGTTGCGCTCTCTCGCCAGTCCGACAGATCTTCACAGTCCAAGCAAATGCGTCAAAATCCTGGAAGAGCAATCAAAACAAGCCAGTCTGCATTGCCATCGATTAGCAACGTGCTCATCGTCCACGCCACCACTGTCACTGGCACTCACGCATGCACCGTAAACAAGTGCCTTGCACCGTTGCCGTTCTACGCACTTCGTTCATGGCCCGGTCGCCTTGCACAATGTTGTCCCCGTCATCATGCCGCGCGGAGTAGAAGGTGGGCCCTCACTTCAACTTCTGACTCCCCATCGCCCTTAGACTGCCGTCGACACCGTCACTCAGTGTTCAGGTCGTCCACCTTCCCAACTGCCGCTAAAGCTTTCATTGCCTTGGCTACACCCCCTCGACACGCATTTGCCGCTCTTAATCCTTTGCGCAGCCATCTTTCACTTCGCACACTTATCCAACACACCTCTGATGCTGCTGACGGCACCCCTCTCCCACTCATGCGCCGCTTCAACATATCTTACTCTCGCGCGTGCCCATCCGTCACTCTCAACAGCTCGTGTGTCCACCCGTACGTCAGTCTGGCCACTACCTTTAACCGCGCGCTTTGCGCATCTTTCGTCACTCTGAGCACCGTGCGCAGGTTCACGTCGACTTCGACATCAAGACGTGCCAACCACTCTAACCTGCGCACCGTACGCACCACAACGCACTCTCCGCTATGAGGCCTGGCCGGACAGAAACAGGAGCCGATTTTCAAGTAGTCGTTTCGTTTTCCTTCTGCTTGTTTTCGACGCTGTGCTTTCTTTTTCAATGTCAGGCTTTTGCTGTCGTTTTCTACTTAAACTTTTTTGACGTATTCGAAACGATGAAACCCCTATACAAGGGCAAACAGTTGTATTACATTCGGTTGGCTACAAGCATCAGGGTTCTTCAGAGTCCAAAGTAATCTTCCCATGATGTCCACGACCTGGGTCGTCTGTCTAGTCATCTGCTCAAGGAAGTAGTTCGAGTTTTCCAAACGAACGAACAAGCTGGTTGTCTGTGAGGCCGCTCAGGTTGACCTTGTTGTCGACTTTCTCAAAAAAGCAACGAATGCCGACAGATCTTCCGAAGTTGCGTGAGCTGGGGGGCGCGACGGGCACCGGACCAGACGGTGCAGACGGAGCCGCATCCTGTGGCGCGGTGGCGAGTGACACAAGAGCGGGAGCAAGCTAGGTGCTTGAAGGACAGGTCGGGCTAGACATGGCCGTTCGGAAAGGGTAGCTGAGTCTGGGGATGGCGCGCCGTTTGGGAGAGATGAGTGAACAATCAGTGAGGAAAGCGAGGGACGTACTGTGCTGGATAAGTTGCTGCTGACTCTGGAGTATAGCGGAATGAGTCAGGAGGTTGTGGAGTTCCTGGAATGACTCCGAGTGGTTAGCTGTGGGTCATTCAGAGGGAGCCTGCGAGGAGCATGTCTTTTGGAGACTGGCGAATGTGCCGTGGGAGGTGCCATGTTGCGGTTGGGGTGGTGCTCGCGGACGCATTTGCTGGCTCGCCACCTACGCTCGCTCTCCCTTTGAAGCCGAACTCGTCATCTGACGAGTACGTGCGATGGCCCGACGCAGCTCATTTGCGCTCGGATCCAGGCAATCCGAGCTCGCAAAGATCCAGACCAATATTGTCGTCCAAAAGCTCGCCGAAAAGTTCCCCTCCTACTCGTTCGAGACGCGATTCAACGAGACAGAGGGAGACAAGAACCAATCCCAGGCGCTCTTTCTCCTTGGAGGCAAGGCGTTGTGGACGAGAGGTCTTGAAGAGTTGCTCGCCGACAAACAGGTGGACATGCTCGTTCACAGTCTTAAGGATCTGCCGACGGAGCTCCCCGAAGAATTCAAAATTGGCGCGATACTGGAGAGAGAAGAATGCGTGGACAGCTTGGTAATGAAGGCTGGATCGCCTTTCAAGGTTCTCGAAGATCTGCCCACCGGGAGCAGGATTGGCACGAGCAGTGTGCGGCGCTCAGCGCAAGTCAAAAGCTACCTCAAAAATCACCACAAGGAACTCGAGATGATGTTCAAAGACGTGGTGAGTGGAGTCAACTGTTCCCCATGGAACTGAATAACGAACATACACAGCGCGGAAACCTGTACGTTCCGCTACTCGATAGTATGCTCTACTGTGACACTGATCACAAAGCTGCAGCAACACCCGCCTGAAGAAACTGGATGCAACTGGGGAGGATGATGCATACGATGCTCTCATCCTTGCCAAGGCTGGACTTGTCCGTCTTGGCTGGTCGCATCGCGCCACAGAAGATCTAGCTCCTCCAGTTCTGTATCATGCTGTATCTCAGGGTGCGTTGGCCGTGGAGATCCGGGCCGATGCTTCGGAGGAGTTGTCCGAGCTGTGTGAAGCTCTGACGCATCAGCGGACTCAATGGAGGTGTCTCGCCGAGCGTGCGATGTTGCGTACACTGGAAGGGGGTTGTAGTGTGCCTGTAGGTGTCAACACGAAGCTCACGCAGGTCGTGGAGGGTACGGAAAGATTGAAGAGTGGGGAACTGAAACTCAAGAGTGCCGTGCTGGAGATCACAGGCTGTGTCACGTCGCTCGACGGCGGGCGGCAGTTTGTGAAAACCATGGAGGAGAGGGTAGTAAACAGTACTGAAGCAGAGGTACTGGGCAAAAGGCTTGCAGAGGTATTGCTGGAGAACGGCGCACGTGAGGTCTTGGAAGAGATCAAAATCGATAGGGCAAGGCGGGCCGGAGAAGCAGCCAAGGCGGAAGAATCCAAGGCATCGTCATGATTCGTACATACCGAAGCACAGCGTCGAAGCGAAAATTGTATTCTTATAGTTCATTGCACAGCGTTGCGACATTGTGAGAACGACTGCACAGGCAACGCCAATGAAACACAAGAAAGTCCATATGCCTCCCCACGAGCGCCTGAAAATCCCTTGGAACGACGAAGGCAACAAGTGACTCTAAAGTAGGGAGGAATTGACATTGAAGAGACAATATGGAGGACCCCAGGCATTTATGGGGGATCGCGGCTGTTTGTCCGTGTTTGGTACTGGGGCGGGAGCACATATTAACTATGCCCAGTACACTCAACTCGCTACTGATACGAGGAGTTGGGCCATGGCTTCAGTGTCGTCTCGGCGTCTGCGCAAAGAGCTCGCAGAAATACAGACCGAAGGATGCCCTTGTGGTAACATCGTATTTTCTGTCGCGACCCATCTATTCACCCTGTAGCCTGCAGGCATTAAACTACTCAGTGCAGACGACTTTGAGACCTGGCTCTTCTCTATAGAGGTCTTGGGCGAAAGCCTATACCAGGCAATATTCTTCCTAATCATTATTCACTATGGAACCACTGAACTTCAGCTTGTAGGAGGAGGTTTTCACATTGATGTTCCGCTTTGATGCAAACTACCCCATCTCTTCCCCAGCGGTCCAGTTCGTCGTAGACCAGAACCGCCAGGCGCCCGTACACCCAGTATGTCAACCATTCTTAGAACCACAATGGTGTCGATTTCTGACTGATCCTAGCATGTGTACTCGAATGGACATGTGAGCCCGCGTCGCGATTTGCCCCTTGTTCCTATCTTCAACCTATCGCAGATTTGCGCTTCGATTCTTGGGACAGAGTGGTCCCCGGTATTGAGTGTATCTGCCGTTTGTGTAACCCTGCAGAGCATGCTGGCGTCGTGCAAGGTACACTTTGCCACAATCATCCACGTGATTTCGCTTATACATTGCTGTAGGCCAAGGAACGGTAAGTTCAGATCCCAAGACGTTTTCTTCGTACCAAAAACAGCATGGACTCCAAGGCCCGTGGACAACGATCGATACGTTCGGACCGCTCCCGATAATCCGAAAAAGGTATGTCGCAGTCCGCTGTTTGCCCTTGGCGGCCATTAACCTGGTCTTTGGCAGACGCGCTTCCAATACCACGGTAAGGCCGAAGTCACGCAACTCGGGACCATATCAACTGACTGCGTTTGTTTCGTGCATGCCCACATTAGACGACACGTACGTTCCCGTATTGGTAACGAGGATGTGAGATAGCTTGACCTCTGCTTCGCAGGGTATAATTCATAGGTGCTTTTGCCATTGTGATGGTTTTACTTGTACGAACACAAGTGCTGTATGTATTATTACTTTGGGTACTGAGATAGGAAGTACGAATTTTCCAGGATCCGAGACGTGAAACTTCTCCTGCCCAAGCTGTCTGAGTGCGTGGACATCTAATTTATCAAGCTTGAGCTGTTTCCAGTAATTATTTGACCATAAGTAGCACTTACTATGTCCGTTCCAGTGGATGCTCCTGGTTCCACCTCACTAACATACTTTGCCACGTGGGAATATACTGTTGTCCTTTTTGTGTGTAGAGGGGCGGCATGGAAGGAGCCTCGATGATTTTTTCACCTATTAATCCCAGTACAAGTAGCATTTGTTGCAATTGTGTGTCTACCCTAGCAAGAGCCTCCTGGCTCCCACCTGTCTACGTAACTATGGTGACACGTATTGAATGTGTCACCGTAGTAATCCCGATGGGCCTTCCTCCCAGTCCGATTTGATATCCGTGTTCTCGTTTAGTTAGAATCGCCGAGCAAGGTCGCATCAACGTGTTCCATTGAGTGATCGACCACCAAAACATCGTGTTTAAACGCGGGATAAACAAAATGAAGCGACGATGTAACCAGAAGGCTCGGACATGTAACACGCAGGCAAAAATAAAGGTGATGATAAATAAATCCCATCTCTACCCCTTAAAATCCTTGAGCCACTCACGGACAAACTCGATCATTTCACGATGAATCTGTTGAATCTCTAGAGGCTCGTCGTCGATGTCGCGGAGACCATATTCGTCATAGTGGTGAACTCCACCTGACGCCATTCCTGTCTTAGCACATGGAGGTAGAGGAGCGAACGCGGATGCGCACCAGGGATGAGCTTGAATGGCCGAAGGATGGTGTCGTTTCGGTCTTTTGCATACCGGCTGTGGGGGGTACAGGGTCTCCATGGATCAACTAGTATGAGACGTCAGGGGACTGCCATGAGTAAGCAGGAGGTAATACGGTACTTTCGCCGTCTATGATGGCCAACCTATCCGAAACGATCGCAAAGTCTCCAAGAGAATTCACTGCGGTTATGTTCGGCAAGGCAGGTACCGTAAAATGTTCTCCAGGAGGATATGCCTGGCAGGGTCAATGAGTTTCTTGGTCTGGAAAGAATGAAAGAACTCGACAGTATAAGAACTTACCTGACGACAAATCTTCGTGGCGTAGTCCATGGTCAGCAGCTTGGATACTATTCGAGGATGATCGGGATCGGGCGGAGCCGTCTGCCATGAAGGTACGTATTTTCCCTGAAATGTGATGCAAAAGACATACGGAGAAGTAGCCCCACTCAGTACAAACTTGGAATAACCAGAGGCGCCAGTCTTCTGAAAGGGAAGTATCGGTAAACTTGGCATCGTCGTACGTCCCAAAACACTGAAGGTAGTCACAGCCAGTCAGTCGAAGAATAGGAAAGGGTGTGGGTGCCCTGACCTCTTCCACTGTTGAGCCAAGCTGGAGGCAAGGCTTCACTTGTTTCTGAGAATAACGGGTTGAGTGGTCCATCCGCGTAGCACCCACGAAACAAGGTAATCTCACATCTCTGATCCATTTGGCGTAATTCAAAATAGAGAAATCGATCTTGTAGTCGTCCCATAGAGTCAACAGACGGTCTTCATGTCCAACAGGTAAAGTAGCAATATGTGTAGCACCACGGATCGGTTTGTTCAACGCTTCACAAAACTCATCGAATTGCGTGCTGCCCAATGCCGGATCCCAGTTCTTAGATTGCCACGCATCCAGCGGTGCCTTTCGGTGGATCAGTATGACAACTCAAGATCGTTGCAACTAGGCCGACCTCGAGGAGAGACACAAAGTCATCATCGTGCTCCAGTTCTCGGAGCCCGAAGAGGCCTTTGACGACATCCTTGATGTACGGAATCTGGAGTAAGGTATCGATAGTGGTCATTGCGTCCTCGAGGATGGCAGAGCACGTAGGATCTGCAGCCTTGCGAATGACATCATAGTACTCCCAGTTGGAAAGAGCGGCATGGGTTACACCTGATTAATGCTGAGGAATGAAACAACCGTGTGGTGCATGGATCCCTTACCGCTGGAGGCGATTGCCCCAAAGACGAGTTCCGGGTATAAGATCTTCATGTGCGCAGCCCGAGCACCTGCGTACGAACCCTTTTGCAATTCTTTAGTCCCGCAGGTACGACGTGTTGTTCTCGGGAATGCCACATACACCATAGTAAATCCAGGGGGTATGAGGTGACGTCAGATCTTCGTCTATACCCTCAAATTTGACCTGTCTCATGAAGTTCGCAGAGTCTGCGGCAGACTGATCATTGTTCAACCATCTGGTATACGGACACGCGATCAGAATGTCTGGACGAACAAGAACAATTTCGCCGGAAACCTCACCTCAAGTTGTCGGTGCTGAAGTCGGGTACAGGGATAGACTTGCCTGTCGCACATTGAACGACCCTCCGACAAGCATGAGTAGCGTTATACGTACCATAGTACCGATGTTCGAGGACGACGCCGACTCCGCCCGTTGCATTTGCCAGGATCTCCACTATTCCTGTATCCAAGAAGGGAAGCCTGTCCTCTCCGCTCGTCTCGCCGCCATCTAAAACGATGACCGGTGCACCTGAACCAGGTACATAGTGCCGCGTATTGACCCAGTAGCGTTGCTGGAATGTTCCTTGCGACAGGTTCGTGTGGTCGATTGGTTGTTCGAAGAACTGTTCTGAGAACTTGGTTTGATCTGTATCACCGGAGGATGCAAAGGCGAGGGCGGTCGTCGAGTGCTGAAGAACCAGAGGGGGCGACTTCGTTGGACGAGAAGCTTCCAACGCGCTCACGCGAGCTTCCAACTTCCAAAGGTTGACATGCTGAGGACCGGTGGGCCCACGTCTAGAGAAGATCGTTGCGCTCGCGGGTGCAGCGAGGACGAGAGAGGACAAGCAAAGGAACGGCGCGGTGGCTAGCCTCATCGCCGGCCACAACATCGACCGCTGCGCTTCAAGGTGGTGTTGGTACTAACGCTTTATAGTTTGGATTCAATCCGTGATCTGACAGCCTCACGCAAACTTTCCCGGGTGTCATCCCGCCGCCGACTCACGTCCCACTTGCCAGTCCTAGGCATCTCGGCGTCGACATGGGAAACGACGCGAAATTCACCGTGCAAGGTCCCTCACCCGCGGCAGGTTACTCGTGGCACTAGCGCGGAGCGGTGTTTCAAGGTTGGAATCTGGATCGTACAGTGGGATACGCAGCTGAGCGAAGTATGGGCGAGGTCAAAGAAACGAGGTAGGCTCGTTCTTATTTCGTATCCAGTGTGGCATATGTCGCAGAGTGACAGCGGCACCATGGTGCGAGCGATTGAATACGAAATACCCACTTTTGTTACTTCGCTATGTCTGACTCGGCGGCCATCCGCAGTGAGACAAGATTCAAAGCACGACCATGCGATGACAGCTTTCACATCTATATGTCAGCGCAGTGCGCGGTGCTTCACTGGGACCATCCGTATCGACCCGATCAGCCCCGGAAACCTCACCTAGAAATAAATGCGTTTTCCGCCTTACAAAGAACGCCCACTGTCGGCGAGCAATCGTCCATTCCACACTGCCCACCACCCTTCCTAACCCACGATGCCTTACACCTCGTTCGCAGTCGCCGGAGCAGGTCCCACCATCGGTGGCCGCATCGTGCAGGCACGTCCCATCCCAAATGAGCGACGAACCGAATCTTACATGATGTCACGACAGGCGCTGATGAAACGCGGCAAATCAGTCGTCGTGCTTGCGCGCCCCGGGAGCACTTCGATAGAGAGTCCCCTCCTCGACGGCGCCAAGATCGCGACGGTCGATTATGCCGACGTCCAGACACTCGCCTCGATCTTTCGGGAACACCGCGTTGAAGTCGTCATATCTGCGTTGGCATACGGCGCCCTCCCTGCACAACGGCCAATCGCCGAAGCGGCCAAGGAAGCGGGCGTGAAGCTCTTTGTGCCCTCGGAATTCGGGATGCCGACCGAGGGCGGCAAGGACGGTCATATCGTGATCAAGTCTGAGATCGCCGGTGGGTCGCTCAAGAGCCTCGACGGTGCGCTCCGTTGACATAAACTCGCCCCGTGACCAGACTACATCAGGTCTCTCGGCATCCCTGTGATGCGCGTCTACGTGCGCACACTTCCTCGCGCGCGAGACTTTTGTCCATTGACCCTGTTAGCCCACTGATAGAACGGTCTGCTCACCGAGTTCATTCCCTGGTTAACCGGTGTCGAATTGGGCAAGTTTCACCTTCTGGGCGAGCACACCGCCCCGTGTTCCTTCACCTCCCTGGACGACGTTTCAGGCGAGTCGCTTTTTCTGCATCTCTCACCCTTGGGCAAACCCGACATTGCAGGTTTCGTCGCACACGTGCTCACCACACTGCCCGACGCAGCCCTCCGCGATGCGACTTTCCGAATCCAGGGCGAACGCATGTCCCTCACAGCGGTCGGTGCGCTCTACGAGGCGCGCGTTCCGCCCGTGCCAGTCGCACACGTCGTGGAACTGCCGGAAGGGTTCGTCAAACAGACGTTCCTACAAAAGAAGTTCGATCAGGGGCGGGCCAGCTCGGGCTGGGACAACTATACAGACCAGGACGTGCCTGAGAACGCGGACTGCGGCAACAAATTGTGGGAGGGACATCAATGGAAGACGGTAAAGGAGGTGCTCGGATTGTAGATCCGTTGCATGTAAAGATTCGTCCTGTATCATAGTAGCTCGCTCGCGTTCGATCCCAGCTACTTCTCATGTGAGAAAACGTCCGCCCGCGCGTGACTACCGGACGACAATCCGACCCTACACAGCAACGTACCGGGAAATACGCGATTAGAGAACCCAAGCTGGGTCTAACGGATGCCAGGACTGTATTGGACGTGGTATTGATGGATCATTCGGTGTCGTGCGCGTGCGGGGATGAAAATTAAGAGAGGAGCATGATGCCAGTGAATTACAGATGTCTATGGGATGTACATACATGCGGTGCTCCATGAATTAGAGTTATTTGATAGGAGAGATGATTGGGAGCGTGATTAGCACTCGTGTGTAACAAAGTCCCAGCGTGGACACCGTTGCAAAGTGTATCATCAGACGGACATGTACTTTGCCATTCTGCGGTAAACGTTAGAGGATTGCAAGGGCCCAATGTTGGAGGCCTACTTGGGTTCTTTCTTGTCCTTGTTAGCCAAGCGTTCCTCGAGCTTGGCGAACTCGTCCAATGCGATAGTCTCTTCCTCGTCCAACACCTGAGAGGAGTGAGGCGAGAAGGGTAGACGACACGAAGCCTCGTACCTGCTGGACGCCCTTGACCTCGGGAATGTAGTGCATCAACATGCGTTCTATACCAGACTTGAGGGTGACTGTGCTCGAGTCACAACCTCTGCAGCTGCCTTTGAGCTTGATCTTTACGAAGCTGTCGTCGTCGAACCCCCTGTATTCGATGTCACCGCCGTCCTCCATGATGGCGGGGCGGACGCGGGTGTCGAGAAGTTCCTTGATCATAGCCACGGTCTCGGAGTCGGTGTCGAGGATGCGGGTGTCCTGTGGGCCTGCGGCGTCGCGGTCCTCCTGGGAGCGGAAGAGGGGGAGGCCGGTGGAGAAGTGCTCCATGAGGATGGAGTAGACCTCGGGTTTGATGACGGACCAGGGGTTCTCGCTGTCCCTTGAGACGGTGACAAAGTCGGGACCGTAGAAGACGGCCTTGACGCCGTCGATGCCCATGAGGCGGATTGCGAGCGGGGACGCGAGGGCAGCGCGGGTGTCGAGGAACTCTGCGGTGCCGTCGTCCATGACGGGCACGCCAGGGATGAACTTGAGGGAGTCGTCGTTGGGCGTGGTCTCTGTTTGGATGAACATGGAGCGTGCTACGGGCGGGTGAGCGGGGCCGGCGGGTACCGATCGCGGACTTACACCGGGGCGGGGCGGACTTGCGTGCGTGCATGCGCGACGCGGTAGCCAGCGTCATGCCGCGGTGCACTGCCGGCGTGCTCGATGCGAAGCGCACCCACGAGCGCAGCGCGACGTCGACGTGCCGTCTCATCATCGTCGTGAGCAGACCGTGTGTGTTTACATAATCATGTCCCTCTCCTCCGTCGTCGCCCTCGCCGTGTCCCTCCTTCTTTCCCTCGTCGTCTATAGCTATGTCGCCCGCCCGCCCAAGCTGCGCTCCGTCGTCATCGTCGTCCTCGGCGACGTCGGACGCAGCCCCCGCATGATGTACCACGCCGAGAGCTTTGCAAAGCTTGGCTTCTCTACCCGTCTCGTCGGCTACAGAGGTAAGCGCGCGTCCTTTCTGCCCCACAGACATGCCCACCTGTCAAGGGTCCAAGCCCATGCAGTCCCTCACGTCGCTGCCCCACCTCCGACTGTGTTACCTTTCCGAGCCGCCTGCCTTTCTCCGCAAGGTTCCCTTTGTGCTCGCCGCGCCTGTCAAGATAGTCTACCAAGTGGTGACCGTTCTTTACACTCTCATGTTCATGCCTTTTCCCCCAGAATTCATTCTAGTCCAGGTACGAATCTGAACGGGTGCAGCAGCAATTGTTGACCCGTCCTCCAAGAATCCTCCCAGCATCCCCACCCTTGCTCTCGTCTGGCTCGTCGGATGCTTGAGAACCAGCAAGATAATCATTGACTGGCACAACCTCGGATACAGTATACTAGCTCTCAAATTGGGCACCTCACACCCATTCGTTAGGATAGCGAAATGGTATGAACACCGCAATTTGCAACTTTTAACCTGTTGATGCTGCTCAGGTTTGAGGCTACCTTTGGGCGCTCCGCCTATGCCCATTTATTCGTCACAAGAGCTATGCAGGACCATCTGGTGTCCGAGTGGGGACTGACGTAGGTCGTTTCTGTCGTGACTGTCACCCACTTTTGACCAGACCGTTCAAGTGGCCAGAAAGCTGTTCTGCATGATCGCCCCCCGTCCCACTTTCACCGTTGTTCACCACCAGAAGTGCACGAGGTGCGCAACCTTCAAGAGTGACCAATATCACGTCCTGATCACAAACCTCAGCTGTTCCTCCGCTTGGGTCCTTCGCTCGCTTGCTCCTCCCTGAAAGACTATCTTCCCTCCCCGAATACACCATACACCACACAATTTACGACGACGACAATGGCGTCCTCCCAAGTAGTCAACATGCCCAAATTGCGCGACGACAGAGTAGCCTTGCTAGTTACTAGTACCTCGTGGACTCCTGATGAGGACTTCTCCATTCTCTTGGATGCACTCAAACTGTACGAGAAGCGGGCCTTGGAGGTCAACAGAGGTACGTCTTCACTGCCTTGGCGTCCTTCGCTTCTGTGCTGACAAGAGTGTCAGAGGACCCTGGAAAGTTGCCACGGATATGGATGGTAATCACCGGCAAAGGACCCCTCAAGGCAAAGTATATGACGGACGTGGACCAACTTCAAGAGAAGTGGTCGTATGTGCGATGTTCCAGCCTATGGCTCGAGGCAGAAGACTATCCTTTACTGTTAGGTGGGGGCTACGCTACCTTTGATCCGTGTTTCCGGGTTACGACGGTTGCCAGGATCCTCTGATTTGGGTATATGCTTGCATTCCAGTTCTTCTGCGCTGGATTTACCCATGAAAGTGGTGGACATGTTTGGCTGTGGACTCCCCGTCTGCGCCCTCGATTTTACATGGCAAGTGGCACGTGTTGAGTCACCGGGGATACGTTCATTTATTCACCCCTCTTCGGCAGCCTTTCGGAGCTCGTGAAAGAGGGCGAGAATGGATTTGTATTTCAGAACGCCGAGGAACTGGCGGGCCAACTGGAGGTCGGTCTCAAACGATGATTTTGAGCACGGCTGACATGGGCTGGACAGACATTACTCACGTTGTTCCCAAACGCCGTTGCTTTGGACAACCTGCGTTCTTCACTTCGACGAGCGTCTAGGAGGCGCGCATCACATCCTGTCAGGCACCGGGAGAGCACCGATTGGGAATGGGGTACGTGGACGGACAACTGGAATCGCGTCGTGAGGCCTCTGGTACTGTCAGACGTCGATGAACGAAGCTCATGACCATGACCCCCCGCACATTAGTCATTAGTGAACGGATGCGGCGCACACTGCATACTCTGACAGATGGTTGGTACACGACGCGTGGCGGCTTCGATGGTGCACGTTATAGCTCGACTGATGCCACTGATCTAAACTCACGCCGTGATACCCGAATGGCCACAGCGAATCCTGTCTGCCTCTGCCCTTGCTATCAGATGCAAGTAAGATGGACATGCAAGAAGCGTTCAGCTTCAAATCACTCCCCCAAAGAGATGTGTCTTTCCCGAGAAGGCCATTTCACCGTTCCATGGCTTGTGAACGCTTGTAAAACGGCCTTTCTAAATCGGCGTGGCTCGCTACGCTTTAGGATTCCAACTTGATGACCGTTGAATGATGATTCAAGTGATCTGAGACATTTGATTCGTGTGCTCTGGACTTCTAAATTAGTTTGCCTTGCTCATCTCACGACCATTACGAACGTGCATGCCTCGAAGATGTATAGCTTGCGTCTTCCCCCCCGTCCGGGTCGCCCCCATTTGAGGCACGTCCCACACGCCGAATGACACAATTGGCGACTCCTCCGGGGGATAATAGTGCCAACGATCACGACGAAGTCCTACGGGAGAAGTCTGAAGCCGTCCCGCTCAATAATTCCAGTCCTTCCGCAGCTGTCAGAAATGCACCAAGTGAGTGTCATCTCGGAGTCCTTCTCGACCAACCGTGTCAACTATTTTCCCGTCAGCAGGTCGTCGAAGGCTTTTTATTGTCATCGGTGTCGTAGTGACCGTCGCCGTCCTCGCGCTCGCGCTCGGCCTTGGATTGGGGCTGGGACTGAAGAAAAAGAGCAGTTCAATCTACGTCACCACCAACTCATCCTTCATCCTCGATCCTTCGTTCGTCGTCACCAACCAGACGACCACCCGATACTACGAATGGGTTGTCGAGGAGATGCCAGGCTCCCCTGACGGTTACGAGCGCACGATGCTCATCGTCAACGGTGAGCAGTCACTCGCTGAGTGACCGATTTGTACTCGATCATTCTCATTCTACGCGTTCTGCACAGGTCAGTTCCCCGGACCCCTGATCGAAGTCAACAGTGGCGACGAACTCGTCGTCAACGTGTTCAACAAAATGTCGAACGGTACGGCGATACACTGGCACGGCCAGTGGCAGAATGGGACCAATTATATGGACGGTACCAACGGGATCACGCAGTGTCCCATTCCGCCGGGCATGAACTTTAGTGCGTGGTGTACTTCTGGTGTAAGACCACGTGCTCAGGCTGACGTTCCCAGCTTACCGTTTCACCATCAACGCCAATCAATATGGCACATATTGGTGGCACGCGCACGCTTCGACACAATACACGGACGGTATCTACGGCCCCTTGATCATCCATTCTCCAAGCGAGCCTATATATGGCTCGTACGACCGTGAGGTCCTTGTCATTCTGTCAGGTTAGTAGTTTCAGATGGCAACACGCAACCCATGAAACTTACAAACGAATCATTGACCGCAGACTGGTATCATACGATATCTTCAGCGCTGCTCGAGCAATATCTCAGCTATGCCGGGTATGACAACCAGAACGTCGACGGTTTGAATCCGGGCGCGGAGCCGCCCCCAGACAGTGGTCTCATTAATGGGAAAATGACTGGCACCACGTTCAACCTTGAGCCAAACCTCCGTTACCGTCTCCGGATTATCAACATGGCGACGCTCACGGATTTCATGTTTAGTGTCGATGAACACCCTCTTTCGGTGGTAGAGGCGGACGGCACCAGTCTTGAATCCGTGAGCGTGCATCGCATCCCTATTTCTGTCGCGCAGCGGTACTCCGCCATCCTCGACACGAATCAGACAGCTGGTTCGTACAATGTCCGCGCCGAGATGCAGGAATCGTGCTACAAGT
Source organism: Pulveroboletus cf. aberrans (assembly GCA_038094155.1). Taxonomy (NCBI): domain Eukaryota; kingdom Fungi; phylum Basidiomycota; class Agaricomycetes; order Boletales; family Boletaceae; genus Pulveroboletus; species Pulveroboletus cf. aberrans. Next base: position 10,988 of record JBBPTO010000051.1, on the reverse strand, counting down.
TGTCGAATCCCAATCTGAACAACATGGTGCTCGCGACGCTCGTATACGGTGCGACACCGACGACACCCAACACGACTGACTGGTCCGACGCATTCCCTGAGCTCTGCTCGGACTTGAACAGCACGATGATGGTTCCTGTCATTACTCAGAACCCGCCCAACGCCACGCAACCCGTCCTCGTGTCCATGTCGTTCCAGCAGACGGTCCAGTCGGGCGGAAACCAGGTCCTCGCGTTTGTCAATAATACGAGTTGGGAAGCGCAGCCAACGGACCCGACGCTCCTGCAGTACTATCAGGCCGGCGCACAAACTGTGTTCAATAGCTCGACGCAACTCGTGGTCGTCAACGACGAGATTTCGGTCATCGATCTCGTCATGAACAACTATGACGACTCGAGTCATCCGTGAGTGCAGTCGGTTTCGGTGGGTGTTTGTCTGGCGTTGACGGAGAGGACGACGACAGGTTCCATCTGCACGGGCACACCTTTTACGTTCTCGGCGAGGGCGATGGGTATTACCAAGCGGGCATCTCGCCTCTCCAGCTCACCAATCCTCCGCGGCGAGATACGGTGACGATCCCCGGGTACGGCTGGATCGCGATCCGGTGGGTCGCGGACAATCCGGGCCTGTGGGCATTCCACTGCCACATTGGCTGGCACATGGCGGCGGGGCTGATGATGCAGTTTGCGAGCTTGCCAAGCCAGGTGCAGGCGTTCCAGCCGCCGCCGTATTGGCAGGCGCAGTGTTCGGAGCAGTCGGGCGGACAGTTGATGAGCAAGCGGAACAGCGAGTGGATGTTGTTGGATATGTAGCCGAGTCGGTGCAGGCGGTAGCGAGAGTCGTTTTTCTCCAGCGCAGGAGGCAACGATTGAGCGCTGAGCGTCCTCTTAAGAAACTACTGATGCATAATACGAAATGAAATGGATAGATTAGGATCTGGATACGAACACAGACTCCGCCGAGGTTCAAAAAGAAGGGGATGGAACCAAAACGAGAAAGCTGGTTGCAGGGTCGACCGCGTCAATCGCGTTATGGGCGATAACGTCAGGGCTTCCTGGCGCTTGGGGGTACACGTATTTCCATTACGCAACATTGAACGCTTAATTTAGCCTATGTATGACATAATAAAACATCTAATTTACGAAGTGGTATTGCCTGGCTTGCCCCTGTCAGCATTGCAGAAGAGGCCATCACAATGATAATAACATCGGGATGGTGTGTCTGTATCCTTCCTCTTCTGCCCCACTTTTCTCCCCCAATGGAGGCTCTGCTTTCCAATCCTGCAACAAACCACACCCCTAGAGAATGGTTTGATATGCTTTGGACCCAGGACAATGGTGGAATCTACAAAGTGATGGAGCTCCGTCACTATAAACAAAAGAAACCAAGGCATTTTCAACATGAATTTGTTGTTCTTGTGGTCCAACCATCCACTCCATCCTTCTCAGCATCTACCTCCACCCCCATCCCCACCTTCTTTCTTAAAATATCTCGCACAGTCAATTCCGCTGCTTTTTTCGCACGCCATGGGATCTCAGGCACCACCAACGACAGAGTTGAAGTCCTTTCCCACATTCCAGATCTCAATACTCATGACCTCGTCCTTTCCCTTTCATGGTGGGATGGTACTCCTCAAAAACCTGCACCCTCACTCCTTGTTATTTCATCCCTTATCTTGTTTGTGTCCAACACAAGCCCAAACTACCACCTGTTGAAGGCTTCGTGTTACACATTCGCGCGGATTATCTACGAAGCAACTCGGACGGTATATAATGGTGCCGTGGGAAACATCAACCTTGCAAGTTTGACGCAGCCCACAAAGTTTATTGGGATCCCTGTTCAGTCGACGCGCAAGGTTCTGTCAACTGCACAACATGTGGCTAATATGCATATGGTCGTGCATACATACAGTACATTCATTATAATATTACACTGTTTTATCTAACTAACACTACCTTTCAAAGGCGAAAGAGTGCAACAACTTGAAGGACAGACTTAGGTGGCACCGAGTTCAATCCTTCGTGTCACGACCCATATGGCACAACATGTTCAGTAGGGCAGGTGGTCTGGGGTCAGAGTCTTCGTTTTCTTGAGCAACTTGTCTTGTAGACGCGTGATGTGTATTGCAACCCATTGACCTACGTCGCATCCTTGGAAAACTTTTGGCCAAAGGCATCTGAGAGATTGTGCGCTGGATCAGTGAACTAGACGCAGTGAGTGCACTGGGCGAGGCGGGGACGGAGGGACGTACGGTGAGGAGGACAGACTCGCAACATTGTGCAAGTTGGATGGCGAGCGAGCAGGTAGTCGTCTTGCCTGTCCGTCGGGTCGTTGAGAACGTCTCGCGGCAGGCCGAGTTCGGGAACGCTCACTGACGCCTCCTTCGCCGCCTGTGCCGAGTTGGCCGTGAGCGTCGTGCCGCGTTGATCTGGGTGGACGTACCACAGAATATCCACTTGAGTGACTTCTGGTCCAAGATGTTTTGCAGCGTGGGCGGTAGCGTGTCGGTCGTGGCGGGTCAGTGGCGAACGGATGGACGTGTGTCCTGTGACATATACGCTGCGCTAAGTGACCACCACCCACGATGAGCGACGGCAAACTGTCCTTCCGAGGTACGACCCCCGCACACGTCCGCCGCGAGACTTGACGTCCAGATCGCAGTCCTCCAGCTCACCAACGAGCAGCGCAGCGCACATGGCCTCCGATACAGCGCTTTCGCGGGTTACTGCAAACACTGCCCCAACAGGACTCACCGCCTCCGATCGATGCTCACGACGACGCGCCGCAAAGGTAAAGAGTTTAGGAAGATGCCGTCCTTGACGGACGTCATCCGAGAGGGACAGTGAGTTTTTTCGCGTCGCGCGTGCCGTCCCAAGGCTCAGTCTTCAGCTGTTATTGTTCGAGGCCGAGCGGGCCTGGGCGCACTCGCAGGACCTCGTTGCGCAATCTCGTCTCCCGGCGAACGCAGCCCACGCGGGAGCACTCCGACACAGTGCAACGGGCCGCTTCCGCCGGGCCATGCACTGGTCGACGCAGCTGCTCTCACACTGCCAGTCGCTCTACGCCTCCTCCCGCCTGAGTGTCTCTGTCTCATCAGGCGGCCGTCTACACGCTCGTGACCAACGGCCTGTCTCTGCAGTACTGGGACGACTTCGAGGACGTGCTGGTCCAGCTGAGCGTGGCAAGAAAGCTGTTGAGCTTGCGGAGGGGGCGGGGACGAGGAGGGACCAAGCGTTCACAACGCTCTTTGCGGACGAGATCGGGCCTGAGATCAGACATTGCGCACATGAGCTTGAGAGGGAGAAAGCATACGACGTCAATGCGATTGTCAGGGAGCTTGTGGAGAAGCATCGAGGCGAGATCGTCGGGGGGTAAGATCTGTTGATCGAGGCATTAGAGCGATCGGTGGCTGGGAATGCTCAAGAGAAAAAGAAGTTGGATGCTGTGATGTGGGAGGGGCGGCCAGTGCCGGTGAGGAACTATGAGCTGGTGGACGTACTGCTCAAGATCCAAGAGGCAGAGGGCAAGATTGGTGTCTCTCGCGACGCTGTAGACAACAAGGCAAAAGAGAGAAAAAGGGCTCGGGTCGAAGAAGGGCGTTGCTGCATACGGTGCTATTTTTCTTGCATTGAGCGACGACCCTTGAGATCGAGTCAGCTAGGTTCTCCTCTGAGGGAACCCAGGTGACTGTGAGCCAGATATTGTGGTCGCGAAACGTAGAGACGATGTGATGGAAGATCAGAATCTGGGCTGAGTTCTGGGAGTGGCCTGACTTTAGGGCCCCCACGACGTCCTAGTTGTCTAAGTGGAAAACCAGGTGGCAGTCACGGAGACCTGACTGTATGGCAGAGCGGAGGATGAGGTCCACAGCCACCATTTCAGCCCATCCAATGTCACGGCCATCGGAGGCCCAACCCGCAAAGAACTTCCAGGCCAGCCAGCGGTCCTTGAGAACGAAGCCAAAGGAGGTGAAGGCGTCGACGAAGATCATGAAGGGGAGGGGATCAGGTGGGATGGATATCGAGCAGCTAGCATATGAATCGCGGCCCAGATGTCAAACTACATCCGAAAGGGCAGCGGAGGGAATTTGATGCTGAACGAAAGGTTTCGAGGCAGATTAGGCATTGGTGCGCGCGGAGTTGAAATTTTGCAGGGAGTTGCCTCTCCCCAAAGTAACCTTGTCAATTTACTCATCTCTGAGCAAAGCCATGTATGGAGTTTCGGCAGTATAGTATGGCTCCGTGCTGCTCGTGAGGGCATTAATGTCGCTCTTCTCCACTTGCGCAGTTATTACTCACTTGAATGCAGCATCAGAACCGGTGGCCAGCGGGGCAGCGGAAGAAACTATCAGGAGGGAAGCAGCCCTCGAGAGGCTGCATCCACTGTCGTTAGCTGGAGTGTACCAACTTATGAAGGGTGTGTAAATCTCACTATATACACGTCATTTGCCTCCCAGCCAAGGGGACAACACCTGGCAACGTTCCCCGAGGGGCAATGGCGCAATGGCAGGGCCGGATGATTCCAATGCTTTCTGGCGGCGTCAACAATTGCAATAATAGCAGCGATGTGGAGAAGAGCAGAGAGACGAAGGTACATGTGATGTACGTTGTGGTGGATTGGTGAGTCGAGGAGAATATAAAATCCTGCCAGCGACTCGGAGCAGCATCACTCGCCCTGTATTAAACCCAATGTAAGTTATTACTGCCGCCCGCTAATTCTGTAAAAAGGTGGGAGCGATCTCGTCCACTCACCCCATCACCTGTAACAAGGCGTGTTGGACAGGTGTCAAACCCTCTGGGCGGGGGCAAGGAGATAATACGGTGTTCCACTCACCCATCACCTGTAGTAACGAAGCGTGCCGGAGTCCCGGGTGTGTCAAACCCCGGGGGAAGCAAGGAACTTCTCGAAGCAAGCGCGTAACGAAGCGTGTTGGACGGGTGTGTCAAACTCGCGCAAGTTCGTATAAACGGCCTGGGCACCACTATGGATCGCCTGTTGTGATGCCGTAAAAAACGGAGTGTTACCATACACGACGCGTTTAAGACGAAGCTAAACGGTTTGTTTTATTGTTATCCCTGATTAAACTTGCAATATAAGCAGTTATACACCGTCTATCGCGGTCCTTTCCTATGCCTCGCCGCGTTCCTGATTGGCCTGCCACTCGTGCACTCGTCAGCACAGCCCCAAAAGTCTCGAAGCAACAGACAGAGGGCGGCAAGGGTGGACGATGAGCGGACTACTGTGGATGTATTTGTACACACATGCATCGCACGTTCCCCTTATCGATGCGAGACGATCCCCCGAAGTGACGCCAGTGTCCGAGATCGTGCCGAAGTAACTATTGACCGGGAGCCATCGGAAAAATATATCAGGAGTATGGATATGGATATTAAATAATCCGTGCGCCAAGAGGGTAAAGCGTGCGTACGAGATCGAGTTTAGAGTCTGGGTGCCCGCGGGCGTTCAGGAGCGGACTTGGCCCAAGAATTGTGGCGTCGGTTTTCCAAACCAAGGACACGATGACGATCTCAGTATCTCATTTTCCTTCTTGGTGTAACCGCCCCTTTCGTGAAAGGCTGTGTGAAACACAATCAGGCGCCATGGAGAGTGCTCACGCGTGTTTGCGTCGCTGCAATTCAGGACGGTCTTATAGCGCCCACTATTCCGGCTGATCTCAATGAGGATCTGAATGATCTTTTGGCCGAGATTCCTGCCCTGCTGGGGTTTGTCGACGACGACGTCTTCGATTGTCCAGCTCACGGAGGAAATTGTACACGATGAAGACGCAGCCAATGCCAGCTATGTAGTCGCGGGGATCGTCGACGATGACGAGGTGTGATACGTCCGCGAGATGATGCGCATGCCAAGAAATTGGCTCGCCGAGGTCGCTGACAACGGAGAGCTTGGAGAGGACGTTGAGGCGGCCGCGTTTGTAGTCTGTCAACTCAGAGGAGGGTCAACGCCAGGGACTGAGCGGGTCAGTACACGTACGGTGACCCCCGCTCGATTAGCTCCTGAGAACATGAGGTCGAGGGTGATGGAGAGGACGCGGGCAAGGGATTGTCCTAATTGGCAGGGGGGGTGTGTTTGGGGCGGGCCACCCTCGACTTTGCCACGCCATGTTAGCGTCTCTTCAGCCAGTCAACGAACCACGCTCACCACACTCGCAGGCCACCCAAGGGCACGACGAAGAGGAGGCTGCCCGCAGACGGCACACCGACGACACACACCCGTCCGTTCTGCATTCCTGACGCCGCACTCTGCTGACGCGCGACACAGACCCTCGCCGAACAGCTCTCCTCCCACCACCTCCCTCGCTCGTTCAAGAACACTGCCTACATCAGGAACACGAACCGCCGCACCAAGGACCTCAAGACAGTCATCAGTCAGGAACGCGAATGCGAACGCGCCGAGCGAGAACGCAGACGCACCGAGCGTGAAGGCGGGTCGGATTCAATGGACGTCGAGGCTGCCTCTGCGGGAGAAGAGGAGGGCATTCCGACGTGTACGTCAGTTTCGTTTTTAGAGGCTCATCTCACGCCCCACAGACACTTCCATCGAAGCACCCCCGTCGCTCCTTCCTTCACGTCACTATTGCGATATCACAGGGCTCGAAGTGTGTCCTTTTCTTCCGTTCGCGGAACAGACCTCCTAACGTCTCCCATAGGCACCCTACACTGATCCACGCACGGAACTTCAGCACCACGACAAGAGCATCTACGAGCTCATCAAGAACCTCGTACGTCCCTCTTTGACCGCAGTCCGCAGACCCTGACGATTTGCATCTAACCAGAGTCCCAGCGCTGCCAAAGATTACCTGTCAGCTCGAGGTGTCAATCCCATCGTCAAATAACGACAGTACTTTGCGAGTTGTGCTATCCTCGAATCGTCACCTTGTTGTACATAGATGCCCACAACTGAGTGCTCATTATTCTAGTCATGGGTGAAGTGAACTTGGAAGTGACCCTCTTTGAATTTGTCGTGAAATCGGCTCATGTCTGACCTTCGAGCGAACAACGTACACCGCGCAGAAAAAACGTTGGGCAGTGGTGCATTGCGTCATTTCTCCTTGTCCTGCCAACCTGTGGTGCTGCAGGCCGCGATCCACAAAGTTGGAGAAACACGGCGAGTCGTCGTGGCGATAACAAAGAGGGAGATGGCACCTAGGTCTTAAGTCGGTTCAGACGATTGCGCTTCGTCTAGTAGGTCAGTCTCTATCGTGTATGGGACGGCCGACCTTGATCATCACGTGTAGAGACAGTCGCCACACGTTCCAGTGGGACGCTACCGGTCTGTATGGCGAAGAAAGGGTACGGTTCTTCTCCCCTCGTGATCATCGCGCCAGAGCATCCACCATCTACGTCATGTCATCATTGCACTAGTTCTCTCTGCTCCTCCTGCGAGGCCTGGCATGGGCAAGATGGACTGGTGGATCAGCCTCACAGGAGAAACGGATGGCACACCATCTACCCCCACTGACCACCTGACTCGATTGATACTGTCTGAATTCTAGACGTGTTTAGACTGGGAATTCAACTTGAGCACTGTCTATCATCGAAGAACACGGACGCACCTGGAAGAGCGTGTAGACTTGATTCTCTTCCCGACGACGCAATAAGGCATGTCAGTGTTCCAGTGTGTGAACTCAAGAGCTCAGGCCAATGGTACTTCGTGGGTCTTTGAGTGATCGACTAGCGTGATTTGCAACGTTTGGTGAAACAGTTAAGGTGTGTATGGACGACGCCAACGCACAACCGTCTGATGACAGACCTTCCTTTCAGGATCCGATCCCTGCCAGTGAATCCATGTAGATGCCGGGTACATCGACCTAACAGACATTGACTGTACTGTATGTCGCACCATCCTCGTCCTCGACTATCTTACATGATTTCACTCTCGCTACTTCTCCGTTACATCAGGCAGTGGCACACATCAGGAGCATACGTCATCCTCGAACAATTTGCCGGTCCCCACGCGCCCGTTACCCATGCCGGCCCCACTCTAGGCCCGTCACCATTGTACTCCTCACGTTGTTCCTGACTCACTGCATCCCCGAACATGTAGATGACGACGTCGCCCTGACGGAGGTCCTCATGCTATCAGACTTCCTCTCAGTTTGTATCACTCTATGGTAATCTTTCTCCCTAGCACATCGACCCCAGAATCGATGTTAACCACACCGTGGTCCACCATACCACACGGATCACTGAGATCCATACTTCCTGCCAACATCTGTCCATCCGCAACTATGGGCATGCCGCCGACCCTTGGTAACATGGGCTCCCACTTCAGCATCGTTGTTCCTTCTTGCTCGTACGGTGGCTCCAGATGCTGCGGCTTCCAACACCACGTCGTTCTCGCCCACGGCTGTTTTACTATTCAGCCCATGAACATGGGCCAGCGTCTTTTGCAGCTAGACAATACCTACATCAACAGCGACAGATCATACGTCCTACACATTACTTGAAGTGCCTCTCAATCCGAACATCCTCACGCCTGGACCACACCGCATGTTCATAATGGCAACAGCACGATGGTGATCGTTTGTAATGGCTGGATCACCACATGACTAACCAAGGGGATAGCTGGTCTCCCTCCGAGCTTGCAGAACAACGTTGCCAAGGGAGATGGTAACAGTAGTTCCCCTGGGAGCAGCTCACGCCCAAGGCGGGCATCATTGTAGGTGCTGTCGTCTGCATGCTCACTGTGATCGGGATTGTGGGTGTGCTCATGGGAATCTCTGCTGCTTGCTGCCGATGCGCTATCGTCAAGTCATCAACCACCCCGGCGTCGTATGCTGTGGGTGCGATGCATACCGGGTTCAGTGCGAGCGGTCCTCTGCTCGTAACACAACAACGTGCGGCGTTCGGACTAGGGTGCATTTGTGCCATTGCAGTAGGAGAATCCCAGTATGGCTGGAATGTGAGCAGGGTGAGTTTGCAGTCACCATGTAGGGACGAGGACGGGCGACATTCGGTTCCATACAGCGTGGGGGTGATTGGGTGGAGCAATACAGGGATAATGGTTGTGGGATGGACTGTTTTTTTTTTCTCATTTTTCCTTGTTGATAAGAAGGACCATGCCACGGACACAACAGCTTAGGAGCTTGTCTCGTATCAAAAATTCATTGACACATTGGTAGCATTCACAAACCGAAGTGCGGTTTAAAGCTATATCTAGTACAACAAAATATTCTTTGAAACTTTACTCATTGCTCATTTATAACTCAGATAAATGATCTTATCAAAAAAGTGATGTTTCAGTGATGTATGTTAATACATCTCTTGCGCAACCCTTAACCATACCGCGTGGTTCGACACATTACCAGGGGGTCCGCCTGCTCGTGAGGGGGCATCAATGTTTATCTCACTTATGCAGTTATCACTCACATCAATGCAGCATCGGAGCGCCTTGCCATGGGGGCACGGGTGCCTATGACGAGGATGATGAATGCAACCATTCAAAAACTGCGTTCACTGTCGTTGGCCGGAATATACAAAGTTATGAAGGACAGGCAAATCTCACCTCAAATTGGTTTCCTTGTGGTTGCACGCCATTGAGGGAACAACACATGGGTTCCGTCTCATGAAAACCCTGGCAAGGGTGTGAGGGCCCGATGGCGGCAACGGCTGCAACAATCACAGCAATGGGGAGAAGGGGAGAAACACGGAAGTATATGTGATGAACGGTGTGGTGGATCCGTGAGTTGGAAATCCTGCCAGAAAGCAGCATCACCTGCCCTTTATAAAACCCACTGTAAGTTGTTGTCGCCAGCCACTTATTCTGTAACACGGTGCATGCTCACCCCAGTTGCGGAAGTCTCCAAGTGATCATACGGGAACAGCGGTGTCACAAGCTCCCAGAGCCTTTATGCATTTGTTGTAACTGCCCTACATTGATAGTGCAAAGTGGCCTCTTTCCTCGGGTCTGGTTTTAATGCAGATACATACACAATATAATGCATAAATGTGCGACGCTTTGGGTATATAGTGTAAGCACTGAAAGCAGACATGCCGCCAGCAATTTCTTAACATTCAAAACATGTCCATTTTTGGGCATTCTGTTAAAACACACATCCCCTTTGTTATTTCGCTTCACCATTCATTCCCCCTGCATCAAATGTTCTTATTATCAATTAGAATAGTATAATATGTGTTTAATTACATTTACTACCGCTAATTATATCATTCTTTGCTGGATATCAGTAGATGTTTGTACATGGACAAAAAACCAAAAAAGCGTCCGATATTTCTGTTTTCCAGGGAATTCCAGTCTGAAATTTTAATCCTGAGTAGTACAAATTTGTATCTAGCATGTACTAGCATCAACAGTCCAAGGGAGCTCATTGTATGATATGACGAAAAGCATAACCTCCTCCCTCTAACCCCTAAAATTGCGGACCATCCATTTATCAATCCAGGTGAATTAATGGTATACAAGTAGAACATAATTGTATCTACAACATATCAGGAACTCAGAGGCGTTGGGGTATTCCTTGAAATGTATCATTGTGATATGTCATATTTCCTCCTATTTTTTGAAGCGGTCTAATGATTGTGTACATTGTCAGGGCAAGTATCTATTGTTCTGTAATACATATAATACATTATATACCTAAGTTTACGAAAGGTATGCATTAGAAATGAGAGCGGGAGACCCAAAATAACATACCAGATGCGTGAGAAATAAAAGAAGTTGATAGGTGATTATAAAAACATACTGGATACATACAATTTCACTGATTAGGATGGTTTAGAGATTGTTCTAGGGTATATGGGAACCACAGGGAATCATTTCAGAAGATGTGCCTAGGCATCTGGCTCCAAAAAAAAATCAAAAACCGGACATGTCACTTAGACACTGAAGCATACATATAGATGCATGCCAGTGGTTAAACTACAGGTGATCAATATGAATGATAGGGAATAAGGCAAAATTACATAGGGGCAGACTGTCTAGAATGATATATAGTGATACCAATATGTTCTA
>JBBPTO010000050.1:0-71782 GCA_038094155.1 Pulveroboletus cf. aberrans | reverse complement strand
AGGCTTCTACGTACGTTATCTGCTTCTCCCGTGAATGTGCCTTAGACAGGCCTCGTAGATGGGCATTTACGCTGCTCTTGGTGTCTCGCAATCGGTTACTATGTTCTTTATAGGAGCCACCTTCGCAATGCTAACTTACTATGCATCACGAGAGTTGCATGAAGTAAGTCTGTAATTTGTTCGTTTAATATCTGACCCTCAATCAATTCACTCAGCGAGCCATCGTCCGTGTCTTCCACGCTCCCATGAATTTCTTTGAGACTACAGTAAGTTCAGGGTGTTTATGCTCCACCCGTAATTTCTACCCCGATCTTTGTATTCCTGATAGCCTCTCGGCTGCATCATGAATCGGTTTGCTAAAGGTATGTTCCAACGAACCTATCTTCCTCCATATTCAGCCATTTCGCAGATATTGACACTATTGATAATTTCATCGGTGATTCATTACAGCTACTAAGCGCCACTGTTTCCAATATCCTCGGTGCTATCATTCTTATATCCATAGTCTTGCCATGGTTCTTATTGGTCGTTTTTTTTCGTCCTGATCTGGTATTTCTATGCCGCCTTCTTCTACAGAGCAAGCGCAAGAGAGCTAAAGGTATGTTTCCCATATTCAGTGCGATCGTGAAGATTAATTCCATTGCAGCGGCTCGGTATGCATGCACCTGAATTCTGGTTTAGCGACGTATAAAGTAATAATCAATTCCAGATGCTATCTTGCGTGGTACCCTATATGCACACTTCTCCGAATCATTGTCAGGATTGACGACGATTGCCGCGTACGGAGTTCAAGAAAGAGAATATCGAACTCGTCGACGTCGAAAATCGGTGAGATACAACGAACAGATTACGAATCGTTGGAGACTCTGATTGGATTTCCAGAGCATATTGGATGACTATCACCAATCAGGTGAGAGAAGCCCGCTACTGGTGGCTAATGACCGCTAATTCGTTTAATTAGCGCTGGCTCGGTATTCGCTTGAACTTCCTCGGAGCACTCCTTACCTTTGCAGTAGCCATAATGACAGTCGGCACCCGCTTCAGTATCTCGCCGGGACAGACTGGAGTGGTTCTGACATACATTCTGACAGTGCAACAGGTGGGCCCCTGAAAATCGCTCAGTAAGATGCTAAAGAGCTGACATACCTTGCCAGTTCTTCGGCCTTATGGTACGCCAAGTCGCAGAGGTGGAAAACAATATGAACTCCGTAGAACGGATCATCCACTACGCCAACGAGGTCGAACAGGAAGCCCCACACCAAGTCAAGGACGACATAACTCCCGCTTCATGGCCCTCTGTGTTGGACATCGTAGGCAGCATCGCCACCAGCGTATCTTGATCCCGCACCCATCGGTGTAGTCTTGACAATCAGCGCTTCGTAGCTTCCCCCGCGCAGATTTTCCTTTCTTCCCTCAGCTCGTTGCATTGGACAACGGCTGAGGTACGTTACACACCTTGCCTGTACGATAGAGATCCACTCACGTACCTGTAGACGTAGCTCTGTCACAGGTTAGTTCAGATGAATAATAGCTCGTTGCATTGGACAACGGCTGAGACGTAGCTCTGTCACAGCCTTCACTCTGAAGGCCGGATTGTTTTGAAAGATGTTTTTATGAAATATCGTCCGGAGTTACCACCTGTACTTAAGGGCCTGAGCATGGACATCGCACCAGGAGAGAAAATCGGTATCGTGGGCAGGTGACGATTGATTGTCGAGATTGCCACTCCTTCGTTGACGATGCCTGTAGAACTGGAGCTGGGAAATCGTCAATGACGGCTCTGTATCGACTTGTGGAACTCTCGTCAGGGAGCATCCAGATTGACGGGATCAGTATCTCGAATGTTGGACTAGAGCAACTCAGGAAGGGTTTGGCGATCATTCCACAAGACGCTGTGAGTATCACATCCTGGGTTCAAGGTATAATGTTGACCCGTTCTACGTCATTTTCAGTTCCTTTGTAAGGATGTCTGCGTTTAAATGTGTCATCTTGCTCACTGCTTTCTCAGTTTCTGGCACTCTCAGATCGAATTTGGATCCCTTCGGTCTGTACGATGATGTTCGCCTTTGGGATGCTCTCAAGCGAGCGCATCTCGTCGACCCATTTGAGAAACAGCCTCTGGACCCTGAAACTGTTCAAGGCAACCAGGGTGCCGGCAGTCGCTTCGACCTAGACACTCCAATCGACGATGAAGGCAGTAATCTTTCAGTCGGCCAGGTATGGCTCGCACTTATTCTTAATCGTTTTCTTCATCAATGTTATTCAGCGATCACTGGTGTCCTTGGCACGAGCTTTAGTTCACGAGACGAAAATCCTCATCCTTGATGAAGCCACAGGTATAAGTTTTATGCGCTTCTCACATAACTTGGTAGTTCAAGTTTCATGCAGCTTCCGTTGATTATGAGACGGACAGAAAGATTCAGCAAACGATTGCAACGGAATTCAAGGAGCGTACAATTCTTTGCATCGCTCGTAAGTCCCCCGTGGGTCATTCATCTATTTTTGCTGACCAACACGCAGATCGCTTGCGCACAATCATATCGTATGACCGAATCTGTGTTCTTGACGCTGGCACGATCACTGTGTGTATCTCTTGGCTTTCACATTGGAACACCTACTCAGAAAATGTCGTGGATTAGGAATTTGATACCCCAGCAAACTTATTCAGCAACCTTGGCGGAATATTCCGCGGGATGTGCGATAAGTCTTCTATCTCACTCGAAGACATTCTCTCTGCGTCGAAGCGGTCACAGGTATAACCCGTTAGGTCCTCGTAGTACAGGGCTGTGGCCGCGGTGACTCCGTCGTTGTCAGTTGGTGTTTCACAAAAGCTTGTTCGAAAATCGGGCGACCCGAACCATTGACTCATGAACTGAGTTGCTTTCAATACATTCATAGAGATGCAATATCATAAATGCTGCGCTGAATTCGCCCGGGAAATCGGTGTAACATAGCCCAATACCAGCTCAGTAGTACTATATTCGACTAGGACTTGTTGGTACCAATCAACCTGAACCGATCATGTCCCAGCAAAAGGAGATTGGAACTCTGATCGTCGTTGTGTTGAAAGCTCAACACCTCCACCAGCCCTCATTTTACAAACAAGATCCCTATGCCCAAGTATCCCTCTCTGGTCTGAAGAAACGAACGAAAGTCAATCCGAAGGGGGGCCAGCATCCAGTATGGGATGAGGAGCTCCGTTTTCCGGTCCTCGCAGATGTAGGGAAAGACAAGGGAAACAGAATCCTGGAGATCTCGTGTTACAAAGATGAGCAACGGGGAGAAGATATACTTCTGGGAAAGGGAACAGTAGATATCGAAGAGACGCTCAAAAGTGGCGAGTTCGACGGTATGTAATTCACCTTTCACCCTACACGGCTGATGAGAACGAGGATTACATTGATGCCTGCGAAGACTGGGTCCAGCTGGAGACCTCAGGAGGCGCTAGGGGAGAAATTTATCTCGAGATGACTTTCTACTCAAACTCTCCACCCCCTTTGACACGTCGTCCTTCCAAAATCAGCCCATCTGATCGACTTGCACGTCCTGCTGCATATTTCACGCAGGGTCGGCAATCGAACCCGACGTCGACTTTGCCCTCACCACAGGTTGGGCGTTCCCCTGTCCCTGGAGAAAGAAGAGCCAGTCAACCGCTCCCAACCAGTACGAGCCAGATACCATCGTCGTTGATCCCTGCGCGCGGTCCACAGAGTCAAGCTTCCAGGAAAGTGTCACCAGATGGGGGCGCTACCTCTGTAGTTCCTGCGAAACAAAAGAGAGAGTCGCTTCCACCACTGCCGGCTGAGGGTGTCCCAGCTAGTGTCGATTCCGGGAAGAACTCAGAGCTCCCTGTTGTTCTGCATCCAGGGGAACGCAGTCGTTTGAGGTCCATGCAGCCACAGATCCGAGACCGACCTCTCGATATACTTCCTGATGAATCTCGCAGGAGGTCTATGGGTGACGCATCCGTTCCCCACGTCCCACCACCTCCGCCAACTTCTCAAGAGCAGACACCCATTCAAGCCTACGCTTCTGAGATAGCATCCACGGCAGGGCCAGGGGTTGGTTTAACACCCTCTATCATTGTTGAGAAAGTTGTTGAAGATCAACCCCCTATTGCGTTCCCTGTTCCACCGATGGTTGCTCAGGACTACGAACCTCGACCTGTTTCCGGGGCTTATGATTCTTTCACGTACGGACCTCCCGGCCAACCCTACATGCAACCAAGCAAACAGGGTCACGTACTCGCCTTGGCGCATGCCTACCCGCAGTCGTCCCCTCCATCTCAACCACCGCTGCCCCAGGCTCCCTATACACCATTTGGACAGTCTCAGCAACCGCACGACTTGTCACCGTCCGGGACCTCGCCCCCATCTTGTGCGCAACAATATGGCCAATGTCCCAGCATACCTCCGGTGGTACAACCCCTTTCACCAACTCAAACGTACCCTGGCTACCTGCAAGGTATCCAGCCTCAGCAACAGCCATCACAGTATGCTCCGCAACAATCACCATATCCACCACAACCACAGCAATACCCTCCTCACCAACAGCCTTACTTGGCACCGCAGCAACACCAATACCTACCACTGTCTCAACTACCACCACAAGAACAACCACAGTACCTTCCTCAGCACCTTCATATTCTGCGTCCTCCCCAAACAACACAACAATACCAACAACCCAATTACCCCGGCTTGCCCCTAAGCAGTCAACCCAGTGTTACACCGCAACAGCATCAATTGTACTCTCAGTCCGTAAGTGCCCTTCTTTCTCACATTCACCAATAACACTAGCTCACTTCCACTCCCAGTCGCAACAGCCTCAGCGGTCATCAATTTTCGCAGTCCCTCCCCCTCCGCCGATCCAGTCACCCACTCCACAACCACCTGCTCAGCCACTTCATCAGGCTCAATCATATTTCTCATCTCCACCTCCACCACCCCCGCCCCCGCCATTGTATAACCAAGATGGGAAAAGTCCTTCCCCCGTCTCCGTCGTACAGCCACCGCGGTTGCCAAACTCATCACTAGAGCCAAGTCAAGGTCCAAATCCTCCACTGACATCCTCTTCACAAATTACTGTGCCTATCGCTTCAGGGCCTCTGCCAACAACCATCATACCAGTACCCTCACAAGTAGACACAAGTGCCGCACCTGCTGTTAGTGCAGAAACGCTTGGCAGACACGGGGAGGTAGAAGCTGTCACTGTCGCGGATGTGGTGCGGGAGACAAATGGCGTACAGGAAAGTGCAACCGTCAATCAGACAACTCGAGAACAGATTAATCGTGTCAACAAAGAGGAGCAGGGACAGCTGTCGCGGCATAATGATGCAAGGGAGCCAGGAGTCTACGAAGAGAGTGCGTGTACGGGGCGGATGGAGGAAGAACGACATGACGAGGAGCTGCGGCAGCAGGAAGAGCTGAGTAAGCGTGAGGAAGTGCGCAAGAAACAAGAGGCAGAAGAAGAAGAGCATAAGAGGGAGGAGGAACGCCGGAGACGAGAAGAGGAAGAGCACAGAAACCGAGAGGACGAAGAATATAAGAGGATGGAAGAAAACGAACACAAGAAACGAGAAGAAGAAGAACGCAGGAGACGGGAGGTGGAAGAACGAAGGAGTAGAGAAGATGAGCAAAGGAAACGCGAAGAGGAAGAACGTAGCAGACGAGAAGAGGAAGAACGCAAGAGGAAGGAGGAAGCAGAACGCAAGAGACAAGAGGAAGAGCGAATGTTACGCGAACGTGAACAGGCGGAGGATCGTCGCAAAGCAGCAGAGGCGGCGCGCAGGCAGGCAGAGCAAGCGGAAGCCGAGAGAAGATGGCAGGAAGAGTTGACTCGTATCAGGGCACGCGCTAAACAAGAAGCCGCTGACGCAGCATTTGCGCGTGCTCAGATGGAGGAAGAAGAGGCAGAACGGCGGAAACAAGAAGAGACAGACTTCGCGTTCATGCGACAAGCGCAGGAGGAGGCTGAACGAGAAGAAATGCTTGCGCAAGAAAGGAGACGACAAGAAGAGGCGGACATGGAAGTCGCGAGGCGTGAGCAAGCTCACGAAGAGGAACTAGAGAGAAGAAGACGAGAAGAAAGGAAGAGAATAATGGAAGAGGCTGATCGAGAATTGGCAAGGAGATTGGACTTGGAGTTGAATCTGAGCGCGGAATCCTCCTCGAACAGCAGGAATCAGTCCTGGCAGAAGAAGGCTGCTGGAGGTGGAGGATATTGATCCAGTCAGCCCCAGGCCCTTTGTTGTATCAGTGGTACGCGAAGGATTCGTTTAGGCATTAATCACTTCCGCGTAAGTCGGATTTATGTTAGACTCCAGCATTTTGATAGTCTGCCTTCGAAAAGATAGTAAGAAACGGCGAACCCTGACTAGTCGACTAATCATACCCCATGGCCTGCTGAGCATACTGGACATTGGACTCTGCAACTTTAGGATGACGGTGTCCTACGGGACATATACTCATCGGTACGGGTACCGCGTTTTACGATCAGAATGTCTCCAACACAGCACGACTTGCCAATAAGAATGGGGTTATGCGCCTGGGCTGCGCCCAGATTATTTCAACGACGGAAGCGTATGGAAAGGTATCTCCAACACCTCCAGGAAGCAACGTCCGGAGTTCTATATCATTACGAGAATCGACAAACTTAACCTTGGGCGGACAACCAAGGCTGCCCTCTTAGAATGTCTCAGGAAGTTTGGCGTAGAACATGTGGACTGAAGGGGTATGAGGAGGGCTCAATCAGGTTTCTAACTCCCGAGGTCAAGGATCTAGAGGAGACTGTAGGTGTTTCAAATGACCCACCAGTAGTGAACTCCTGATGAGCCATAAACTTGCTTGACAACCTGGAATCCACGACAGTCCATCCAACCGTTGATTGAGTTGTCCAAGACCCACAATTTCGTGACTTTTTCGTATGGAGGTCCTTCTTCCCTTAAGGTGGCCCGGTCGATCCAGTGGTCAACAAGGACTCGCGCAAGGCTGAGAAAACGAGAGGAAGTCCCGTCAACACCTCGGTAAATGGTTGCAACAGAGAGACATCCTTGTAGCAACATCAGTTCACTGTCCACACATGGCTCGCTGAACAACCGACCTTAAATATCTTCGAAGGTATGTCCCCTATTCGACTACTGAAGGATTGCAGTCAGTAAATACTGTTGGTGATCAGTCTCACGAGAATTTTCTTCGAGTCATCGTTCGACGGCGAATGACGGGCTATGCCAATCCAATGGAAGTTGAGTAACTGAGGCATGTGTTGTGAATAACCCTTTCACTTCACCAATGGGGGGCAGATTATGGGAAGGAGTTCAGATTTTCTGACCTTGTGAGACGGAGCGGTCCCAGGATTGTAGTGACTATAAAGTTTGACCGTGGCATGCCCCCACGACGAAAACATACTGCATGTCAGTAGACATATTACTTGAAACCTTCTACAGTATTTCACCAAGCATGGGTTCAACCTAGAAGACCCTTGACATATCTCAGTAACTCCCGACCCTGTACAAGTGATAATTTTTAGAGATGTTTGAGGAATGAATGCTTTAATACGAACCCCATTAGTCTTCACGCCAGCTACCATAGCTTCGACTCCTTTCAGCTCTGCGCAGGAAGTTTGGTTGTTCAAATCATCATCGGGCAGGAACCGACCTAGACGCTGCCGCTTGCTGAGTTCGTAACGTTGAACAATAGTCATCACTGCTCGCCAGCCTTCGACTGCGTTCCCATCCGAGCCGTATACAGGCGGTTGCGAGAGTGAAGGTACCGTTGAAGATCGGACAACGTAAGGACAATATGATCGATGTTCCTTCACCAGATCAAACTCTCTCTGACGTTCATGAGATGCCCACGAAAAATCTTCACCCTGCGCCGAGGGTGATGATGCCTCCTTCTTGGAATATGTCCAAAGGCCAATTCTCCGGTGACACAGCATGCAATACACAAGTGATGCGTCGGGCGGGACAGTGACAGCGGCGACGTTATCGAACGAGAGGTTCTTTGTGCGTGAAGATAACCCTACACGATCCGGCGATGTGTGGAACTGGGAGATACTCGTCCAGGGGGAAGACGAAGGGGTTGGCGTACTGGTCCGTTCTCGGATATGATTTGATATAGAAGTGGCACGAGAAAGAGAAGGTGAAGGAGTTGGCAGCCTGGAAACGGAAGGATCATATGACCCAGCATGGGACAGCAACATGGAGGATGTACGACGAAGTTCGCTGCGTGTGGTAGTCGGCGCTGGAACCCACCCAAAAAGGGCGGCAACCATGGCAGTTTCAGAGGGGGCCATTGTCTCGTCGACGTCCGCGACAGTGTCGTGATCTGATACCCGCCTTTCGGATTCTGCCGCAAAGATGGAATGTAAAGAACCCAGTTGTAAGGGTGTCTAAACATCCTCATGAGAAGCGGTCTATGAAGGAGGAAAGGAACGCACAAGTGGATGTTTAATGACCACATTGAAGAGCAAGGATTCGAGGGATCGAGCTGTAGCTTTCAATTCATGGATCATCGGAGCTGGCGCCTGGAGGGGCACTCGATATATCGAAGCTAAAACGGAATGTCGGAATTTCTTGTTAAGGCAAAAACAAATGTTGCTTACGCTCGCACTGCCTGGTTCTCCAAGGGCATCCATCCTTGTGCATTTCCACGAGAGAGGTGCGTTGTTTCTCGACCAATGCACTAGCTACGGTTAGGGAGGGGGCTCAGAGGGTTGACATACAATAAGCATACATTCTTACCGGCGTCTTTCTTCATACCTTCACGGCCAACAAGTACCCAAGAGATGTCACACATTCCGCAAATGAGCCTGTCCTTTCCATTGTTGATCCAGCCGCACCTGGCCGCAGCAACTGCGTCAATTTGTGGTGGTTTGTTGGCGTACGTAGTGATTTTGTAAGTAGAGAGGCGAGAAAGGAATGAATCCATGGAAGAAGGTCTGTACTCGTGCGCGGGATGAGGAGGAAACATCGATATAGGGCTGAACGAAGAAGATTGATTGGATTGTGATGCAGATCGCGCAAGGATTGCGGCAAGGTGAGGTGCATTTTTCGAGACATCTATCTCGTGTGTACTGTCGGATGGGACAGTGATTCAGATGTTACATCTCCATTGAGCCTATTGAACTAACTTGGATGGAGGGTGCGACCGCCCCTTTGACGTTGCACCAAATTTTGACAATGTGGAATACGCTGTGCGCGTAAAGTGGGGTCGTTTGGAAGGTGTCGGTCTCTCGATGGTGTTTGCTGCCAACGTTGGGGACACAGCAGCTGTGTCCAATGTACGGATAGCATCATCAAGTTTTCGCTGCAAGATGAATGTTTGTTAAGCTAAAAATAGGGCGTATTTGTACAAAATTCAAGGCAAACCTTTATTGTTCGTATTGAAGACGAAGTTGAAGTCGACGGATTCGGTTCCGTCATGGAGAATGACCAGTACGGTCACGGTGGCGTGGAAGTTCGACCAAGTATTAGGGCGTTACCTAAGAGGCTAGGCCATGTGCATCATATAGTGCACCGACTCGTCCGGCAACAGTAGTTGCCTGCATGTTGCCATAGCGCTTGACAACCTGAAGCTCGGAATCGTGCACCTGTACCAGTCTCTGAAGCACTAAAACACATGTTGTCCATCAGCCGAGTCTGGTAAATAGCCTAGTTTTTGTTATAACAGGACGTCGAAGTAAGGAATACACAACGAAACGGCGTAGACCCAACCCAACACCATAGTCGATCCAGTGAAGCTGCTCGGCATATCAAGTAATCCGACTTGCAAACCGCGGGCACCATGATGTGACGTTCCCAGGAACGATTGCTAGTTCGTAAGATCATCACATGGGCCATGCAATCCAGCGATCCTTCGATGATAAGTACATGCGTTTGAACACGCCGCTGATGGGAGTTATCCGTGATGTGACTGCGATTGGTATTGATGACCCTAATCATCGCCAGGAGAAGGGCAGGCTGTATTATGTGTTTGGAGCGTGCATATTATGCGATTGTCATGCGGTGTCCATACGAAGGTCCAACACTATGGGACCGGCAGGGTTCACGTCTCAATTGTGGACTGTTCCACGGGTCTGCAATGGGACATAAGTATGTTTCATACAAACATAGGTGACCCGGGCATGCTCAGGCTGCACCTTGTTGACAGTTGAAGAAGATCAAAAGCTGAGACGCGTGTCTGTCTTATGTACGAATACACGTGACCTAATTGTTTTTTGGGGAAGCGACGCGCGGCGACGTACGCCAAACCAAAAAATTTGGGACTGGGGCCAGGTGTATATAAAACCTTCCTGAGCTGCGGCTATCTTTCCTTTGTCCCGCACCTTGTCCCAGACGTCCTTCCCACCCCTCGCCCCGTCATCCATAATACGCCCGAAAATGTCTGTTCAAAATGGTGAGGCAGACCCTGAATCTGCCATCTCGACGCGTCCTTTGGTCATCATCGTCGCGAACATTAGAGTACGCCTGCGAATCGATGATTGTGTCGTGTCGGTGCTTCCTCACGCCTTGTCCTACCTTTAGATCTCGATCCCGGTCTCCACCAGCGGTGACGTGTGGATCGCAGCTGAAGTTCTTAGAGATGACTTCACGCATGCCCAGAAGCAAATTGATACCTTGAACAACACAATGGATCATGTGATCATTCTTCAATCCGAAGTCGACTTACTAGCACGCTTTTTATCTTTCGTCGCGCAAACGTTGTCTGATGATTCCCAATCCACGAAAGCACGCATTTCCCTCCTCTTGCAGGTCTTCACGCATTTCATCTCCTCGCACCTTTCCGACACAGATATCTTCTCTTTCGTGAAGCCATTTGATGTCGAGGTTCGCACATCGGTGTTAACATCCTTTTTCGCCGCGCGTGCAACCCTCGAGCAGTACAGCGTTGCGGATATTCCCAATCCACCAACTTCTGCTCTACTTGCCGCTTCTTCCGAAGGGGAGGCCTCCATATACGCTCTCTTTGGTGGTCAGGGAACGAACGAAGTCTACTTCGACGAACTTCAAGCACTTTATGATACCTATAAACCATACGTTTCCCCCCTAATCGCGGCAATCACAAGCGAGATACTTGTCCCGCTCGTCGCGACGCGTCAGGCATCAAGTTTCTATAATTACGGCATGGAAATTACCGACTGGCTCTCAGGGGCAGTACCTCGACCCCCAATCAGTTATCTTGCGTCGATTCCCATATCACTCCCCCTCATTGGCTTGACGCAGCTCGTACAGTATCTAACCGTTTGCCATGTCTCGGGACTCACCCCTGGCCAACTTCGTGATCACATTGCCGGTGCGACAGGTCACTCGCAGGGTGTCGTTTCTGCTATTGCCATATCAGCCTCGACATCTTATGAATCATTTGACACCAATGCGAAGAAAGCAATTCGTTGGCTATTTTTCTGCGGTATGCGAGGCCAGGAGGCGTTTCCTGTATTGGCACTCGAGCCTGGTATCGTGCAAGACTCCATTGACGGTGGTGAAGGCCACCCTTCCCCCATGTTATCGATCAACGGTCTCGCATTTTCGGCGTTACGGTCACACATTGAGGCGACGAATAAACATTTACCTCCAAATTCTCAGCTGGCAGTCTCTCTGTACAATGGACCAAGGAATTTCGTTGTAACAGGGCCTCCTCGTGCATTATACGGCTTGGTGACAAATTTGAGGAAGGTTCGAGCTCCGAGTGGACAAGATCAAAGTAAAGTTCCATACTCGCAGAGGAAACCTGCGTTTGGAGTCCGTTTCTTGGTTGTCAATGCGCCTTACCACAGTTCCTACTTGGAAAGTGCAACCGACAAGTTATGTAACGAAGACCTTTGTGGCGAAGAATTGTGGTCTCCTGACGAACTCGGTATTCCTGTCTTCAACACTGAGGACGGTGAGTGTATGCGTGACTCCCATCTTCTTTGTTGTTGAGTTGCATTGAAGGTTCTGACATGCGCAAGAACACGACCTCAATCACTCGATCATTGTGTGATCAAATCTTCACCTCACCCATTCATTGGGATCTCGCGACTGCATTTCCAGAATCCGCCACACATATCATCGACTTTGGACCAGGTGGCATGAACGGTATTGGTCCTCTTACTGCTCGTAATCTCGACGGGCGGGGGATTCGTGTCATCATACTTGGTGACAAGGGACGGGGTGAGACCGAGTTATTCGACACTGAAGACGTCCAGTACGAGGAATGGTGGAGCAAGAAGTATGCGCCGAGGCTTGTTAAGACAAGGTGGAAGAATCAGCGTATCATTCATTGTGTTACTCATTTTGTCTGTTAGCGATGGAAAGCTCCATTTGGACACGCCCTTCTCTCGGCTGCTGGGCAAGGCTCCAATAATGGTTGCTGGTATGACACCCACCACAGTCAAAGCTGGCTTTGTCTCTGCGATCCTTTCGGCCGGCTATCACGTTGAGCTGGCGGGCGGAGGTCACTATAACCCAACGGCGCTTCGCACCAAGGTTGTAGAAATCCAGTCGAAGATCCCCCCTGGAGTCGGTCTCACTCTTAACTCTTTGTATATCAACCCCCGTCAGTTTGGCTTCCAGTTCCCCCTGTGGCAAGAGATGCGTCGCGAGGGTTTACCGATCGAAGGCTTTTGCGTCGCAGCTGGTATTCCGAGCACAGAGAAGTCGGCCGAAATCATTGGCGGGTTACGCAGCGCAGGTATCAAACACGTTTCCTTTAAGCCAGGTTCAGTCGAGGGTATTCGCCAAGTGGTCAGCATCGCTGCTGCCAACCCCAACTTTCCCATCATTCTGCAGTGGACTGGTGGTCGTGCCGGGGGACACCATTCTTATGAAGATTTCCATATGCCCATCTTGAAGACGTATAGTGCCATTCGTCAGCAAAACAACATTATTCTTGTTGGGGGTTCCGGCTTTGGTGGTGCAGATGATCTTTGGCCATATCTCACGGGTGATTGGTCAAAGAATCTATATGCTACGCAACCTATGCCCTTCGACGGTTTCCTGTTCGCCAGTCGCGTCATGGTGGCCAAGGAAGCACACACGAGCTCTTCTGTCAAAGATTTGATTACCGCTGCCCCTGGCGTCGACGATAAGGACTGGGAGAAAACCTACGTTAAACCAACCGGGGGCATTCTTACCGTCCGCTCAGAGTTGGGCGAACCCATCCACAAGATTGCTACCCGTGCGGTCAAGCTTTGGAAGGAGTTTGACGACAGTGTTTTCAGTTTACCGAAGGAGAAGCGCGGGGTGTGGCTGGCTGAACGTAAAGGCGAGGTCATCCAGAAATTAAACAGGGATTTTGCGAAGCCCTGGTTTGGATGGAAGAAGGACGGCACTGTTGCTCTCGACCTTGGCGATATGACCTATGAAGAGGTTACGCTTCGAATGATCCGTCTCATGTATGTTGCTCACCAAGACCGATGGATCGACCTCAGTTTGCGCAACTTGACCGGCGACTGGCTACGGCGCGTCGAGGAGCGCTTTGCAGGTGTAGACAGTGGCGCTAAACACAGCATCCTCCAAAGTTTCGGTGAACTTGACCATCCTTATCCCTTCGTTGATGTGTTCTTCGTCAAATACCCTGTTGCCACTCGCCAGCTTCTTGCTGCGGAGGATCGTGCCTATTTCCTCACCATCTCCCAGCGTCCTGGTCAGAAACCAGCGCCATTCATACCTATTCTCGATGTTAACTTCGAGGTTTGGTTCAAGAAGGTCAGTCGTAGCATTATGAAATTTCTTCCGCCTAATCGTACTTCTTAGGATTCTCTTTGGGCCGCAGAAGATGTTGAAGCTGTGTTCGACCAAGATCCTCAGCGCGTCTGTATTTTGCAGGGACCCGTCGCCGTCAAACATTCCACTACCAAGGATGAGTCTATCGGGGAGCTCTTGGGCAATGTCACGGCCAAGCTCGTGGAAAGGCTTCTTGAGCGCTCGTACGGGGGAGACGCTTCTAAAGTTCCCACTATCGACTACCTCGCCCCTGCTGCCGATGAAGTGGATGTTCCCGAGGAGGTTGAATACGAAGAATCGTCTTCTTCCATCATATACGAAATCGGTGACGCCGTTCCCGAAGCATCGGAGTGGCTCGAAGCCATTTCTGGTTCAGAGCTAAACTGGCTTAAAGCCCTTTTGACTTCAAAGACCATTTGTCAAGGTCGAGCATATATCGACAATCCTCTTCGTCGCTCTCTCGCTCCGCGCCGTGGACAGCGCGTTGTGGTGGATACAAAGGGCGCATCTCCAATATCAATGACGGTTTATGGCGCAGGACGACTTAGTGGTTCGAACAAGACCGATTTCAAGACTGTGGAAATCACCTATACAGCGTCCTCAGGTTTGATCGACGTAACCTTATACGAGGATCGTCGAGATGCCCCAGTCCCCTTGTTCTTCCGGTTCAAATACGTTCCGAGCATGGGTTCCATGCCCATCCATGAAGTATCCGAGGGTCGTAATGGTCGAATCAAAGATTTTTATTGGAAATTATGGTTTGGAGATAACCAGTCGCGACCGGAGCTTGACGTCCACGAAACATTCATTGGTCCGGAAGTCGTAATATCCGCGAACGATGTCGAAGCCTTCTGCAACGTTGTTGGAAATCAGAATGAGGCATTCAAGTCTGCCCGTACCGAAACCGTCAAAGCACCGATGGATTTCGCTATTGTGACGGGTTGGCAGGTAAGCCCTTTGGATAGATGATATAACGAGGATGACCCTAATCATCTTGGCCAGGCTATTATGAAATCTATCTTTCCCGACGCAATCGACGGTGACTTATTGAAGCTTGTTCACCTTTCCAATGGCTTCCGCCTGGTTCCTGGTGCCAAGGCGCTAGAGGCAGGGGATGCGTGCATTGGGGATGCTCATATCACGTCTGTCAAAAATACGGACGCTGGCAAGGTCGTTCAGGTCAAAGGCCATGTCTTCCGCGATGGTCAGCCTATAATCGAAGTCGTGTCGTCCTTCCTATACCGCGGGCATTTCGACGACTACAAGAATACTTTTGAGACGGTGGATGAACCCGATTATGTCGTCCAGCTGGTCAATGATGCTGCTGTTGGTGTGGTTCAGTCCAAGGAATGGCTTTCGTGGGAAGACGAGACCATTCCTCCCAAAGCGGGGATGACCCTTGTGTTCCGCATACAGTCTCAAGTGACCTTCAAAGACAAGGCTTCTTACCGTGATGTTTCCGTTAACGGGGATGTATACATGCGCGATCAGCTTAAGCGCCTGAAAAAGGTTGCTTCAGTGGAATTCAACCAAGAGGGATGCCACGGCAACCCAGTCGTGGCCTACCTGCAGCGCCATGGTGTTCCTGAAGGTCGACTCACACCTCTGACAAATGAAGGATATACAATGTCGAACAATACCTTGACTACCTTCACCGCTCCTCTTTGCAACGAACCTTACTCGATGATTTCTGGCGATTTCAACCCGATCCATGTTAATCCGTACTTCTCTGATTTTGCAGATCTCCCCGGGACTATCACTCACGGCATGTGGTCGAGTGCTGCGACACGTCGCTATGTGGAAAATATTGTTGCCGAAGGCAATCCAGACCGCGTTATTGCGTAAGTCTTCATTGTGGTCATGGGCTAAAGTATTCTCAGTCATTTTCCTAGATATGATGTTTCGTTTGTCGGTATGGTGCTCCCAGGGGACGAACTGTCGGTGAAGATGCGTCATATCGGCATGCGCGATGGTAACATGGTTGTCAAAGTCGAGACGTCCAATCAGCGAGACGAAAAGGTCCTGGAAGGCACAGCGGAAGTTGCTCAGCCTACCACCGTATACGTGTTCACTGGTCAGGGATCGCAAGAACCTGGAATGGGCATGGATCTGTACAACACTTCCCCCGCAGCTCGTGCTGTTTGGGATGGCGCCGATGCTCACCTTCTTGCAGTTTATGGGTTTTCGATCATCGAGATCGTCAAGGACAATCCAAAGGAGAAAACGATTCACTTTGGTGGTATCAAGGGTCAGGCAATCCGGCAGCGTTACATGGATATGACGTACGATACGATGGACAAGGATGGCAACGTCAAAACCCTCCCTCTTTTTGCCGACATCGACGTGCGCACCCCAAAGTATACTTTCAGCCACCCTAATGGCTTGCTTTTCGCAACGCAATTCGCTCAGATTGCTCTGGTCGTGACCGAAAAAGCTGCGTTCGAAGATATGCGTGCAAAAGGCTTTGTACAGAAAGATTGCGCCTTCGCTGGTCACTCACTTGGAGAGTACTCTGCTCTTGCCTCCATCGCTGATGTACTTCACATCTCCGCCCTCGTCGATGTCGTGTTCTACCGTGGCATCACAATGCAGCGCGCCGTTGAACGCGACGCCCATAACCGGTCCAATTACGCCATGTGCGCTGTGAATCCAAGCCGCATCTCGAAGACATTCACAGATGCTGCACTGCGTGAAGTTGTTGATACCATTTCCACTCGCACAAACACGTTGCTCGAAATCGTCAATTACAACGTCGAGGTAGGTTTCTCATCGAAGTCGGCAATTTAAATCCAACGACCAATTTCTAGGGTCAACAATATGTTTGCGCTGGGGAATTGGTAGCGTTGCAGACGATGACCAACGTTCTGAATTATCTAAAGGTTCAAAAGATTGACATTGCGAAGGTACACATCTCCGCCCGAGACGCGCGAATGATGACTGAAAAATCTATTTAGCTCACCGAAACCTTCACAGTGGAAAAGGTGAAAGAAATGTTAGCTGACATTGTCTCAGAGTCCTTCGAGCGTGCGAAGGAGTTACAAGAGTCCCAGGGATACATCAAACTTGACCGTGGCTTTGCAACGATTCCTCTTCCTGGTATCGACGTGCCTTTCCATTCGAGGTATCTTTGGGCAGGTGTCATGCCATTCAGAGCCTGTGAATTCACTGATTCCGCCTATTCTGTACAATGCTAAAGATGTTTTATCTCAGATTTGTCGAAGAAGATCAACCCTTCCCTGCTCAACCCCGACATGTTGGTAGGAAAATACATTCCCAACTTGGTTGCCAAGCCATTTGCTGTCACCAAGGAATACGCGCAGCTAATTTACGACCGAACATCTTCGCCGCGTCTTGACAAAGTCCTCAAAAAATGGGACCAAGAAAGCTGGTCGTCCCCCGAACAACGCCAGAAGTTAGCGTATACAATTCTCGTGGAGCTGCTATCCTACCAATTCGCTTCGCCAGTTCGTTGGATTGAAACGCAGGATCTGTTGTTCACGCAATATCGATTCGAACGCTTGATCGAGATCGGTCCATCACCCACATTGACCGGGATGGCGACGCGGACATTGAAAGCCAAGTACGAACCTCAAGATGATGCCGTTAGTCGCAAGCGAGCAATCCTTTGTCATGCCAAGAACGCTCGCGAAATCTATTATCTCTTTGAGGATGAAGTTCCCCCCGCTACCGAGCCCACCACAGCCGAACCAGTCGCCCCCGCTCCTCCCTCGGCATCTAGTCCCGTCCCGGCACCTGCTCCTGTGGTTGCTCCCACGGGAAGCGTGGCTGCCATTGAGGATGTACCTCTCAAGGCTGCTGACATCCTTCTTTCCATCATCGCTCAGAAGTTGAAGAAGAGGGTTGACGAGGTCCCGTTGACGAAATCAATCAAGGACCTTGTCGGTGGGAAGTCCACTCTGCAGAACGAGATTTTGGGTGACCTCCAGCTCGAGTTTACGTCCGCTCCCGAGAAAGGCGAAGAACTTTCACTCGAAGAGCTGGGATCTGCACTTGGCACTGGTCATTCCGGATCCCTTGGTAAATACACATCTGGCCTTATCTCGCGCCTTATTGGTGGAAAGATGCCCGGAGGATTCAACGCTTCCGCAATTAAAGGTTATCTGTCGAAGACCTGGGGATTGGGCTCCTCGCGTTCTGACGGCGTTCTTTTGCTGGGAACTACAATGGAACCCGCCAAACGTTTGTCATCTGAAGCTGAGGGGAAGGCGTGGTTGGACACCATTGTTGGCGTGTACGCTCAGCGCTCCGGTATATCCTTGTCGAGTGGACGTTCTAGTGGTTCTGGTAGTGGCGGGGCAAATAGCGCCATGATCAACAGCGAAGAGTTTTTAAAGTTCAAAGGCGAACAAGACCGCTTTGCCGCTCAACACATTGAACTCTACATGCGTTATCTCAATCGCGATTCTCGTGCTGGCGAGATTGCTCACGACAAGGAGAAGGCTACATCTGCGCAACTCCAGGCTCGACTCGACTCAATCGCGCGAGAGCATGGCGACACATATATCGATGGAATACAACCTGCCTTTGATCCATTGAAAGCCCGCCACTTCGACTCGTCTTGGAATTGGGTTCGACAAGATGCACTGCTTATGTACTACGATATCATCCACGGCCGCCTTACCACTGTCGACCGAGAACTCACTGCTCGATGCATCGCTCTGCTGAACAGGGCTGACCCTGAGCTCTTGACTTATATGCAATACCATATCGACCGCTGTGACCCGAGCAAAGGTGATACATACGCGCTTGCGAAGCAGTTCGGTCAACAACTCATCGACAACACGAGGGAAGTCCTGGGACAACCCCCTGTTTATAAAGACGGTAAGCGATTGTACAAGTCGATCATTTCCGTTTAGTTGATCGTCTTTTTAGTGACGTTCCCGACTGCTCCCCATACTGAGGTCACAGCGAAGGGTGACGTCGTTTACACCGAAGTCGTTCGAGAAAATGTTCGCAAGTTGGAGGCGTACGTCGAGGAGATGGCTAGCGGCGATACTATTTCCACCGTCAATATTCAGAAGGTTCAGGAAGATGTCCTCAAGTTATGGACTGTCGTGAAATCGCAACCTGGAATTAGCCAAGATCAGAAGAACCGTATCAAAGCCTTGTACGAGGGTGTTGTGCGTTCCCTCCGGAAAGGTCCAGAGCAAACTCGTACTCGCATGCGAAACCGTCGTTCTTCGTCCCAGTTCCTTCGACCCCAGATCTCCGCGGTTACACCAGTATCCGACGATAAAGTGCCACTGCTACACCTCAAACGCAAAGTCGGAAGTAACTGGGAATATTCGAGCAACTTGACTGGCGTTTACCTTGATATCCTGCACGAAATAGCAACCTCGGGCACAACATTCAAGGATAAGAATGCGCTTCTTACTGGAGTCGGGAAAGGCTCGATTGGCGTTGAAATTCTCAAAGGTCTTCTTTCCGGTGGCGCTCACGTTGTCATCACAACTTCTCGTTATGGCCGTTCGACTGTTGAATACTACCAATCCATCTACCAAAGTCATGGAGCACGGGGTTCTGCGTTGACTGTGGTTCCTTTCAATCAGGGTTCAAAGCAGGATGTGGAGGCGCTCGTCGACTATATATATGCCACGCTAGGAATGGACCTCGATTACATTCTTCCCTTCGCCGCCATACCAGAAAATGGCCGAGAAATCGACGGGTTGGACGACAAGTCGGAGCTGGCCCATCGCATAATGTTAGTCAACCTCCTTCGGATCCTCGGCGCTGTCAAAACAAAGAAAGCATCACGTCAATTCGTCACGCGACCTACCCAGGTCATCCTTCCCCTCTCCCCCAATCACGGTCTGTTCGGCAACGACGGTCTGTACTCAGAGTCGAAGATCTCCCTGGAGACACTTTTCCAACGGTGGAATTCTGAGAGCTGGGGCGAGTACCTGTGTCTGGCTGGAGCCGTGATTGGGTGAGTAGTTCATAAATACCTTAAATCGTATCACGCTGAAACGCTTCACTGTAAGATGGACACGGGGCACTGGGTTGATGGACGCCACGAATACGGTTGCTCATGAGCTGGAAAGCCATGGTGTTCGCACCTTCTCGGCAAAGGAAATGGCATTCAACATCCTTGGACTTATGCATCCCCTCCTCTTCAGCATTACACAGGTCGAACCGATTTGGGCTGACCTGAACGGCGGAATGGATCGCCTGCCGGACCTTGCTGAAATCACAACTCGCATCCGCCAGAGCCTGAACGAGAAGAGCGAGCTTCGTCGGGCGATTGCCAGAGATAATGCACTCGACTTCAAGACTGTCAACGGCGTTGAAGGCGAACGGGTGTTGCAAACCGTAAACGTCATTCCCCGTGCCAATTTCCAATTTGATTTCCCTGCGCTCGAGCCCGCGGCATCACTCGAGGAACTGAGCAGGCTTCAAGGTATCATCGATCTGGAGAAAGTTGTCGTTATCACAGGATTCGCTGAGGTCGGTCCCTGGGGAAGTTCGCGCACAAGATGGGAAATGGAAGCGAGGGGGGAGTTCACCATTGAAGGTTGTATCGAGATGGCTTGGATCATGGGCTTCGTCAAACACTTCGATGGCCGTCTGCAAAACGGTTCCTTATACGTTGGCTGGGTTGACGCGAAAACTGGGGAGCCCGTCGATGATAAGGATGTTCGCGGCCGTTACGAGAAGGACATATTAAAGCATGCCGGTGTGCGCTTGATTGGTAAGTTCATCCGAATCATGCTCTCCAGCGAGGAAGATGAATTGTCTGCAGAGCCAGAGCTTTTCCGCGGTTACGATCCTAAGAAGAAAGTATTCAATCAAGAGATTGAACTGATACATGACCTGGAGCCAATCGAAGTCGCCCAGTCTGAAGCAGAAAAGTTCAAGTACGAGCATGGTGACAAGTGCGATATCTGGAATGCGGAGGGCGACCAATGGTTTGTGAAATTCAAGAAAGGCGCTCGCGTTCTCGTCCCCAAGGCATTCCGCTTCAGCCGCCTAGTCGCCGGGCAAATCCCCACTGGATGGGATGCTGGAAGATATGGAATCCCGGCGGACATCATCGCTCAGACGGATCGGGCGAGTCTCTGGGCACTGGTGTGCACTGCAGAAGCCCTTAATATGTCTGGCATCACAGACCCTTACGAACTGTACAATCACATCCACCCCTCCGAGGTTGGAACTTGTATAGGAAGCGGTATGGGAGGAACGGAGTCGCTTGCCAAGATGTTCAAGGATCGCCGCGAAGAGAAGGAAGTGCAAAATGATATCCTACAAGAAACGTAAGCCTTTCGGTTCCTAATATCAGGTTTGGTTACTCACACGGGTTTAGCTTCATCAACACTGTCGCTGGCTGGGTTAACTTACTTCTCATGTCTTCAAGTGGACCTGTGAAGATCCCTGTCGGCGCTTGGTGAGTCGCACCGTCCCTTTTTCATTCATTTAGTTTATCATCCCGACAGCGCAACTGCCCTTCAGTCACTTGAGATAGCAGGCGACACTATCCTTTCTGGCAAGGCGAAGGTCATGATTGCCGGCGGTTTCGACGACATTAGCGAAGAAGGCTCTTTTGAATTCGCCAACATGAAAGCTACAAGCAACGCTGAGACTGAATTTGCTATGGGTCGCGAACCCACAGAGATGTCACGACCTGCCACCACAACTCGTGCAGGGGTGAGTAACTAATCTAATGAAATGTACCCTTTTTTGATCCATCCAATCAGTTCATGGAGTCCCAAGGGACTGGTGTTCATATTGTCATGAACGCGAGGACCGCCATCGAGCTCGGCGCTCCCATCCGTGGTATCCTGGTATTCACCTCTACATCGACGTAAGTTGGTGAACCAACAATTTACGGATCATATATTCATTCGATTTAGTGATAAGGCAGGGCGTTCCATTCCCGCTCCGGGGCGTGGTGCTCTCTCGGTTGCGCGAGAACTACCATCTAAATACCCTCTCCCGTTGCTCAGTCTTGAGTATCGATCCCGCCAGATTGCGTTCCGACGCAAGCAAGTTTCGGATTGGCTTCTTCATGAACACGCACAACTCCGTGACGAGGTTGAACAGCAGAAACTGAAGGATGGGACTTTCGATGAGGATTACTTCGCATCTCGCATCGCTGATATTGAAAAGGAGGCTCGCCGCCAGGATAAAGAGGTCTTGGCCACCTACGGCATGCTCGAAGGAACTGACGCTCGAGTTGGACCAATGCGTCGCGCGCTTGCCGTCTGGGGTTTGACGGCTGATGATATCGGCGTTCTCTCGATTCATGGTACAAGCACTGGAGCTAACGAGAAGAATGAGACAGAGATATGGCACAATATCCTTGCCACAATGTCTCGTACCCATGGAAATGCTGTTCCAATTATGGCTCAGAAGAGCTTACTTGGTCATTCGAAGGGTGGATCAGCCGCATGGCAAATGGCTGGCCTTTTACAGACCGTCAATACAGGCATCATTCCTGGGAACCGTAACAGCGAGTAAGTCGACGTGTCATTCTTCTCGTTAGTTCATAATTAACTTAATATTTTCGTTAAGTAATATCGATGCAAGATTTGAGGCCCATCACTACCTCATGTTTCCTTCGAAGTCAATTCATACGGATGGAATCCGTGCTGGTGTCATGGTAGGTGAATCTTCACCACTAATTTCTCAGAACTGATGAGTCGTTCAGTCTTCTTTCGGCTTTGGTCAGGTCGGCGGTACCGCTGTCATTGTCCATCCTCGCTATCTCTTCGCTTCTTTGGACCCCTCTGCCTACGAGTACTACAAGTCTCGCAACCAGAAGCGCTACCAAGAAGCTTACAAAGTCATGACCGAGATGATGACATCTAACTCTTTGGTCAGAATCAAAGAAGGACCCCCCTATAGCCTAGAACTTGAGCAGCCGGTGCTCATGAACCCCATGGCTCGTGCGACCTTCGATCCGAAGACCCGAAGCTACTCTTATACTGCTGAGTTGGATAAAGCCGTACCGTTTGACTTTACAAACGTGAAGACTCTCACTGAAACTCTTGCGCCCACCAATTCAGTTGTTGGCGTTGGGGTTGACCAAGGTGATTCTCCCGTCGTCATTCCTTGCTTCAAAGTCTCATTCATGACCCACTTGTTCAGAATTAATCTCCTCGGTCCCGTCATGGAACCCTACCTTTATCGAACGCAACTTCACTGAAGCCGAAGTCGCTTATTGCCGTGCCCAACCGTCACCACCGTCTTCTTTCGCTGCGCGCTGGGTCGGGAAGGAAGCGGTCTTCAAATCACTGGGTATATCCTCCAAGGGAGCCGCCGCTGAAATGAAGGACATTGAGATCCTTCCCAACGAAGCCGGGGTACCAACTGTCTTGCTCCATGGAGATGCAGAGGTAGCTGCAAAGAACAAAGGTGTCACGCGTGTTCACATATCCCTGAGTCATTCTGAGGTATGTTAGACAATATATTGTCAAAATCACCAACTCACGCAGCTCGCAGACTGTTGCTGTCGCATTTGCACAATCCACACTGTAATCCTCTTGTCATTGTCATACCCGTAATCGATCAGATACACGTATTCCCAGTAGCATTCACTTCTAGATGTTAAGCTGTGTGGATGAATTCTTTATTGTTCTCTAAACCTGCGTAGAGTCCTTGCTCGACGATATAATTGGCGATCATACCAGTGACTAGTCCCTTCCAAGAATCATCACCGGTGGCAACTTTCCCTCGCACTTCTGTCGAGCTGTAAGTTTGTTCTTCCACACCAATGTCGATAAATGCTATTCGGTTGCCTGTGATGAATTGGTGTGCTATCCTAAACGTCTTGTCCTGGGTTTCCTGTGGTGCCTTGTCAGCACCCGAGCTCCGTCTATGGGCGCATACTATGCGACAATCTCTCTGGTCTGGAGAGAGCAGTGTTTGGAGCATCTGGACCATGGCCCGTTCGGAGGGATAATATTTGGGAGAGAAAAGACGGATGAGAGTATCAAAACCCAGGAGGAAGGTCAACTTTAGTTCAGGAAATGACCACAACGCGTCGTCTTGTTCATCGGATCTCGGGCCCCTGCTAGCACTAGGCCCAGAGGTTTCGGCTACGGTAGCCAGTCTAGTGTGGAGGAAGCGAAGTAAAACAGCCGACTTCCCTACGAACGTCGGCTCATTTATGATGGCAATCGCAATGTTGCCGCTCGTCTGTAGAGATTCGCCAGGGTTTGTGGAACGGCGCATGTCGCACGAGAGAAGGTACATCATATCGAGTCGTTGAACGAGGGTTGCATCCCCTGGCTTCAAAACCTTGTCTGCATTACGAAGGGAAAGCAGCAGCATCTGGGCGTCGTACGACTCGATAGGAGAAGGAGTGGCAGTGGGACGTTCGGTCGACGACTCCGACGGTGACAAGGAATTGGCGAGCGCCAAGTGCGCCAAGGTAGGGGGATTGAATGAGGAGTCAAAGATCGACATGCGGAGCGTCGGACACGGGTGGGTGGTCTGCCCTGGTAGGAACGGCCAGCGATCGTGAGCCACGTAGATGAGCTCGAGGGGCGATGTTCCGTGCTGCACCTTCTGTAGTAACTGACTGACAAAAGCACGTGGGGCGATGGGAAGACAAGGATGAATCATGGGTCGATGACGTGTTTCTACCAACTTTTATAACGATCTTGACGACATGCGAAGACCCCCTTACCTTGGGTGGTGTGGAGGGAACGGGCCTGGTGGACAAGATTAGATAAAATGAGGCTGCTGAGTCAGGCGCTGGTCAAACACGCGAACGGAACAATCGCAAGTCATTCAACTCCATCAGCATCGCTAGGTCTCGGCCAACATTCGAAATATGGAGAAGGATGCGGATGGTTTCTACGCGCCAAAGACGGCTGATGGTAACAGAATAAGCATGAATGTGCGAACATGATGCTGATTGAATCTATACAGCGGCAGCTGAAAAGCCAGAGACGAATGAGAGTGATGCAAAGAAGCCAGAAGCCACGGAGGCTACTAAATCAGGTGCGCGCATTAAGGTACTCGTCTGTACGGTCACATAGAAACCCTTATGCGCACGGGTTGTAGCCACCACCGATCTAATATCGTCTACTTTTGAGGTTACGGTGAGTAGACCTGCCGCACAGGTGGAGTCCCATTTACCACAAATTCTAGGTCACGTTAGCAGATCAGCAGGCGGATCCAAACTCTCCTTTGTATAGCGTCAAATCATTTGAGCAACTTGGCTTGTTAGTCAATCAGTAGCGGTTCCGATTTGTTACTCTGACGTGCTTCTTTTGATAGACACCCAGATCTGCTCAAAGGGTTGTATGCACTGGGATTTTCGAGACCATCCAAAATCCAGGAACGCGCTTTACCACTTCTCCTTGCCAATCCGTGAGCACCAACAATAGATGACTTTCCTCATCGCTTCTTTATCACCTTCCCAGACCGCAGAACATGATAGGACAATCACAGTCCGGCACAGGAAAGACTGCAGCATTCGTACTTACGATGTTGAGCAGGGTAGATTTCTCGTTGAACAAGACACAAGTGCGAGAGTGATAACGTTATTGTTGACTCAGTATCCAATTCTATTTTCCAGGCCATCTGCCTCGCCCCATCACGAGAGCTTGCACGACAGATCATGTCGGTCGTAGTGGCGATGGGAAAGTTCACCCCCGTGCAGACGGAATATGCTATCAAGGACAGTCTTCCCAGGGATGTCACCAGGATAACAGCGCACATCGTGGTCGGTACCCCGGGTACTATGACCGATCTCCTCAAGCGGAAGGTCATAGATTCAACTAGTATCAAAGTTTTTGTGCTGGATGAAGCTGATAACATGCTCGACCAAGACGGTCTTGGGGATCAGACGTTGAGAGTCAAAAAGTAATTTCACTGCACAGCTGCTTTCTCCTGCACTAATCCCTTACCTTTCCAGCCTTTTGCCTCGCACACAGCTTCCTCAGATCATCCTTTTCTCCGCTACTTTCCCTGACCACGTACGAACCTTCGCCAACAAGTTTGCTCCGAATGCCAACAAGATTGAGTTGCAAAAGGAGGAACTGTCGGTGGAGGGCATTCGCCAGTTCTACATGGATTGCCGTAACGAGGAGCACAAATATGATATTCTAGTCTCGTTATATCAGCTATTGACGATTGGCCAGAGTATCATCTTTTGTCAAGTAAGTGGTTGTCTTCTACCCAAATGGCCGGAACGAATGTTTACATTTCCAGCATCGACATACTGCAGACAGAATCTCTCAGCGAATGACCGCCGAGGGTCACAAAGTGGCTTCGCTTCACGGTGCCAAAGACGCTGCGGAGCGTGACGCTGTCATTGACAGTTTCCGGGAGGGTCGGGAGAAAGTTCTAATCACAACAAACGTCATTGCTCGTGGTATCGATATTCTTCAAGTGAACATGGTCGTCAATTACGATCTTCCCCTAATGAACGAGCGCGGAAACTTTCACTCCGGTGACGGCAGACCAGATATCGAGACTTACATCCACCGCATTGGTACGTCTACGAACGTCGTGACTTGATGGTCCTATACCCACAGATGTTCTGTTCAGGGCGAACTGGACGTTTTGGGCGCAAAGGAATATCGGTCAACTTTGTCCATGATAAGAGAACATGGCTACAGATGGAAGAGATTGAAAAGACCCTCGGAAGGAAGATTATTCGTATCGAAACCAATGATCTGGACGAGATGGAAGAGGTACTTTTTCCTTTATTCGTTATTCCTGTTCTCGGAATGACGCTTGTTTTCACTCGTAGAAGATGAAGAAGGCTCTGAAGTGAGCTGCTGGACAGGCATGGTTGTCTTTATCTTTCTTTTCTTGGCCTGTAATCGCATTCGTTTGTAACAACCAGTTCGGAGTGACCGTCGAAAGGTCTGGGATCCGCATCGCATATCAGACGGAACGTGTGGACTCGTCAACTCCACCAACAGAAGTATTGTAAGGTTACTGGAAATGCCACATTGTCAAACAAACCCACCCGAGGTGCAGGTCAGAAAGAAAAAAAATTCAGACACACTAGTATGCACGCTAACTTGGACGTGGTTCTGTCTCACCGTCAGCCAGCGGGGCTTGATGGACCTTTGTTGGCTTGCAATGTTCCGAGACGTTGGTACTTGTCCACGGCAGGACGCAAGACTTGGTAGCCCATGTGATGTCGACATGGCCAGAGGCGAAAATGCATGTGGCACTCGCGCAGCTGTGGCCAAGACTTACAAGTAACTTGTAGTGTTACGCTATGCTTACATTTCCATCCGAGTGCAGATACTCGGTATTGGTAAACAAGTAAAGAAGCTCTGGCTCGATGCATAAAAATTAACGGGATCGAGGAGATGGCATGAAATTGGGAATGATCTGTCGCAACACGGCGAAACCTGGGATTGGGATCTCTTGTTGACGACTGCGGAACGATTGGACAGGGACCACCAAAGATTAGGCCGAAAAACTCACAGCTCATGAACTGGGAGGTCAAGATGGCGGTTAGATGGGGATTAACCTCGCACGGTAGTACACACCACGAATGAGAAAGTTGGCCAAAACTGCTACAAAAAGAATGGTGCTAATGATGAGCGGACCGGCAATGGCGTCTGTGCATGGCGGCTCAGCACCGGAGTCAACGGAGCGAAGACGGAAACGAACCATAATGGCCGGGATCGCGTTTGCGAATCATGGTGATGCGGGACTGGTAAAGGAAAAAGCCGTAGATCTGGACAGATGGGTAGTAAGAGCGTGTACGGAAGCCTGGTGTAGAGAGGTACCAAGACGCCAATGCTGAGTGCGGCATACAGGTATGCAAAGGCGCGAGAAACTGGATTATGAGAGGCATTGAAGAGGGCGACGGCGAATGTCCCGATGAGGATGGCAGCATTGAGCCAAGAGAGCCAGGCTGAAAGAGGATCAGACGGGGGATAAAGCGAGGGACACGTGACGAACTTCGTTCGTTGGCAAACCAGACTTTGCCCTCTACTTTGATGGCAGTCGCTACCTTGCGGGGGACGCGAACGCGGGACTGGATCGCATTGTAGTTTTGGATTGCAGGTGGGATGTCGTCTTGCCTGGTGTATCTGGCTGGGCGTGGCGTGTCTTCCGGGAGGGAGGCGAGCGCAGAGGAGGTAAACGGGAAAAAGTGGGACCAGCGGGCAGAGGATTCGCTGCTCATCGCCGTGCGGAACAAAACAGTCACTCACGTGAGTACTTCTGACGTCATTCGAGCACCTTCTGGGCGGTTCCGTCCAGCTGGCAGTTTAAAACACTCGTGGACCCTCGGACTCGATACGACTGCACCATGGGCAAAGACTACTACAAGACACTCGAAGTACCCCGTACGGCAACCGACGATGAAATCAAGCGCGCCTACAAGAAGATGGTCCGTACTGCCCATCCCCTCTCTGCACACCCTTTCACTCCTCCTAGGCCTTGAAATGGCATCCCGACAGAAACCAGGGATCAGAGGAGGCATCCAAAAGGTTTAAAGAGGTCGGTCGTCCCCCTTTTTTCTTTCCGACCGCTCACCCCTCGCTAGATCTCCGAGGCCTTCGAAGTGCTCAGTGACTCCAACAAACGGACTATTTATGACCAACTAGGCGAAGAAGGTCTGAAGGGAGGGGGCGTCCCTCCCGGGGCCGGTCCTTCTGGGTTTGGTGGCTTCCCCCCAGGTAGCACCACTTTCTCTTTCGCCAGCGGTGGTCCGGGTGGATTTTCCCCTTCTGATCCCCAGCGAATATTCGAGTATGTGTTTCATGATCCATGCCCACCCTTATGCTGATTGTCCTACAGAGAAATGTTCTCCGGCGGTTTCCCTGGCTTTGGCATGGGTGGTTTCGGTGGTACGGGTGGAAAGCCGTCATTTTCCACGTTCGAAGATGGTCCTAGTACCTCTTTCTTCGGATCCATGCCTAGAGGCATGCCTCATCGTCCATCAACCCAACAGCGTTCAACTTCTGCATCAGGCCCCCAACCTCCGGAGATCACTCGTCCCCTCAAACTTTCATTGGAGGATCTCTATTCGGGGTGCACCAAGCACCTCAAAGTCAACAGAAAGCTCCTCGATGGGTCAACAGAGGAAAAGGTTCTCGAGATACAAGTTCTTCCTGGCTGGAAAAGCGGCACAAAGGTCCGCTTCCCGCGTGCAGGCAACGAGCAACCAACTGGCGAATCCCAAGACCTCGTCTTCATCGTCGAAGAGAAACCCCACCTTATCTTCAGGCGAGACGGAGACGACCTTATATGCAACTTCAAGATACCCCTCGTCGACGCACTTACTGGTAGTGTCGCCAAAAAGGTTGTAGAATTGCTAGACGGTCGCAAACTCCAGGTTCCCTTGCCCGTGGGGACAGTAAAGCCTGGTCAGGAGACAAGAATTGTCGATGAAGGCATGCCAATCCGAAAACAGGCTAGCTTGAAGAAGAAGGGGGATTTAGTTGTCCGTTGGGAAGTTCAGTTCCCCGACCGCCTAACTCCCTCGCAGAAAGAGGGCATCCGGCGGATATTAACATGACCCTCGTGAATACTATGACTTCTTGTAGCCCTAATATTTGCACTGTACTCCTATACTCACGCTTTATGTAGAATGACCGATGGTGACCCCGCATCGTGCACGGTACCAATCCAATGACGAAGTTGTTTCTCGTTCATGAAGCTGTGTTGTGGTTAATCACAGCAAGAGGCGATTGGCTTTTCGATCTGTACTGGAACATTATAAACCGAGACCGTGGCAACCCCCACGTCCTCCAAGGAGGGCCGTGACAGGCTAGAACAACTTGAAGCAGACACGTGGAGACCCGAAGACGACAAATGCAGAGCAGAGACACTCGTCTTATTCAGGCACAAGGATGTGATTTGGAGATGGTTCTGGCCAAGGTCAAAAGAAAACGCAGGCCGCGATGGTCCGAGTCGAAACGTATGGGTCTGATAAACCTAACTTTGTTGAATCCCAGTAGACGTGATAAAGGGATCCGTAGACCCTTCCCTCTCTGGGACAGTAGGTCAACGGCGCCGTGGAGAAAAGGATTATGAGGGTTGATATGTAGACATATCACTTGCCAACGATGCGTAGATATGAAAGTTGAGATATGATGTATGAACCGGCATTAGAGCCGGAAAGGTCCACGGTTTCTCAACTGGGACGAAGCTCGTCAGTAGGACTGTGCAATCAACCGTCCAGCCAGCCAGACCTTGGTGGAAAATGTGGTGAGAAACTCCTTGTTCCATTGCTCAACCGACCGCAGAAATAAGGCTCCCTTGATGTGCGTTCACGGTTACCAAATGACCTCCAACCCATTGATGCTTGAGCAGCGCCGCCATGCTGTTTAGTTTCATAGTCTTTACGCCACTTCGAATGAATGATTACTCTCGAGCTCCGGCAAGCAAAACGTGCCAAACATGAGGCCATTGCGCAAAGGCGTGTCCTGCAAGCTTTATGATCGCTTGCGAATCCATCTTGCAGGTTGATCGCTCTTTCTCCTATATATTCATGTGCGTTCAAAGCTCCCTCCTGCTTTCTAGTACTCACTGGTCTAGCGACCCCTTGCAGCTGCCATCTCCGAGCGTGACTCTGAATTCCAGTGTTCACATTTTCGTTCCGACAATGCCCGTAAAAGATTATCATGCAGTCCTGGGTCTCGCCAGCGACGCGAGCGACGATGCCATCAAAACAGCATACAAGAAACTCGTGCGTACTCCCTCGTGCATAACCGTTCTTTCAGTTGATGTCGAACCAAGGCTCTGCAGTGGCATCCAGACCGCCACTCGTCCGGGAAGGAACGTGCAGCACAAATGTTCATTGAAGTAGGGCTCTTCGTCCGAGTTCAACACTTTCCGTTCTTGACGAACCATCAATAGGTGAACCAAGCGTATCACGCTCTGATGGACGGGAAAGAAAGTACACATTCCTCATCAACGGAGACCTCGCCAACCAGCGCTTCACCTGGTAGCACCGCTGACACCACTCGTTCTGATATCCATCCAGAAAGTACGCAGGCATCAAGCCGACCACCTTCGGCGAGCTCCCACTCAAGCAAGCAGTCGAGTCCCAAATCCTCGGAATCATTCTCCGTGCCATGCGACGACCGTCGTAGCACGAATGCCTCCAAATCCAGCGCTCGTTCAAGGACGCCACCATCTGAATCATCACCCGACGACTTGAAATCCACTTCCCATCCGCGGCCAGCAAAGACAAGTTTAGATAGGAACCAAACTAATTCCGACCGGACGAAGAACGGCCGCAAGCCCTCGAAGTCGCATGATCACCTACATGATCCTCCCAAAACAACCGCCACAAAGATCCCTGCATCGGTGCACAGTCGCACTTCGGAGGGTCCCCGGCACTCCGCCCGTTCCAAGTCTGCCAGGAAGACTACAAGTTCCAGTCATGCTGGCCCTGAGAATCAAAATACATCGTGTTCGGAGTCCACATCACCCAACGGCTCCGGTAGGTCACGTATGTCGAAGCCCGTCATTCCACCCCCGTCCGGGGGTCTACACAAGACTTCCAAGCTTGATTTCGCAGAGTGAGCGTGGAATGTTGCTTGCGTGTTTTTATGTTCATTCTCGATCCCAGTGATTTCGTGCATAAGTTTTCGAAAGGAACGACACGGGACGATGAAGGTCCACCGGACAGTTTACCTCATGATCACGATGCGACCGCGTACGGCACACCACTTTGTGCCATCAACACTCCCCGGGGTGCCTCCAAAGAATGGATTTTCCCGCTCCCTTTGACGCTGGATGAGATGTACCGCGGAACGTCCTATCGATTCCTTGTGACAAGGGAACTGCTATCGCATCGAACCGAGGAAGTGGAGATTTCCATCGATATCCCCCCGGGAATGCGTAGTGGTACTAGGATCGTCTGCCCACGTACAGGCCATCAACGCAAGGACGGCACGCTACAAGACGTGGTCTTCCTAGTCGAGGAAGTTCCTGACGAGCGTTTTTCTAGAGTCAAGGACGACCTGTTTCTAGACGTCTGTGTTCCCTGGGCCGATCCTCTCGCTGACGAAGGAGGCGAAGTATGCATTCTGGGGATAGATGGGAAGGAGATCACCTTTACCCTGCCTTATCCGATTTACGACAAGGCTACGGAAGGCCAAGTCCTCGTCAAAGGGGCAGGCATGCCAATTCAGGATGGTCGCAGGACGATTGGTCGCGGCGATATGATTGTCAGGTTGGTTGATCTCGCACGAGACTCAGATCTAGGCGTTATTGCTGATACGGCTCCAGATGGCGGGTCGTATTTGCCACTCACCAATCCAGGTGGCAGACGTTGAAGAAAGCGCTTCACCTCGACGTTTGACAGCCATGCGGGAGCGAAATATGTTTATGACCGTATCTTTCTTGAGGTTTTCACGCGCGGACATGCACGGTTGCCATTTGGAGGTCGTCCCCGTTGTTCATGATGACTTCATGTTCCACTTGTACAGTACTCGCGACGTATGGAAATTTTACCGGAATGCTGAAAGAGTCTAGATTGAGTTGTGTCTTATTTGAGCGTAGGCATCTCCGCCGAGTTCTGGAGAGGATTGATCCTGGCGGCCCGGGCTGCGGTGGACACGTGGTTGAAGCGAAGTGAGCTTACGGTGCAACTCTTCCAACCAAAATGCGTCAGATGACGAGGTGAACCCCAACCGTGAATGGTGATTAGGACTCTTGATTCCTGGACAATAATTAACGTGCACGCACTGCCATGTTGAATATACGAAGGGTCCACTGTGGGCCATGCACCGGTGCAAACGTTTGACACAGCGACGCTGTAAGGGATCTAGGACACAGCATGCACAGAAGGGAACGAGTGCTAAGCCCGCGATCAGCTCTGATTCTTGATGCATCTGGTATCCCATCTTACATTCCATTCCACGTGCTCACCAGTGATGCCAGTCAGAACAGTGACCCACGCCTTAGAAATGCGACGGGCACGCGGTAGCCTCCATCGCCATCCTATGGGTCTACATAAGGCCACAAACCACCAAACGCCTCCCCAAATTGGAAGCCCACCATACTCTCACCCAGAGACTCGAGACTCTAATGCCGTTCCCGTTTACACATCAGAACCGGAATCCCTGGTTCGAACATCTTCCTCTGAAGGTGAGTCGACCCACCAGGCAAAGGCCAGCCGTTAAAAACGCACGTCCTTTCGAACTAGATTGCCAACATCGTTGGCGCCGTCTTGATCATGGGCGGAAACGTGTATACCGTCATTTCTCCCTGGGACGTGTACTACACCGG
Source organism: Pulveroboletus cf. aberrans (assembly GCA_038094155.1). Lineage (NCBI taxonomy): Eukaryota > Fungi > Basidiomycota > Agaricomycetes > Boletales > Boletaceae > Pulveroboletus > Pulveroboletus cf. aberrans. The sequence continues at coordinate 38,892 of JBBPTO010000050.1, read as the reverse complement.
CAGGGAGACGTACTTTACTCCTGCGCCATGGTCATTCTTCATCTGGTAAGTCGCTGTCCTTGCAGACGGGGTTGCCAGACATTGAGCCAAACATCCATATAGGCCTTTGATCCATATGTTAATTCTGGGCACGTGTATCTACCAGTTCTCCGGTCGTGGTAAAGAAATCATTCTCGACCGGATTGGCTGGCGTTTGCCCTTGCTTGATTTCCTCAACGCAATGTACATTTACTCCTGGACCATTCAGGAATACCGATATGGTACGTACCGTGCATGTTACACTCTTCCTTTCCGTTTTCTGACGGATTTTCAGCATTGGTCTTCATCCTTTTCTCTGTCTCCGTAGTGACTGTGAGTGGTCCCTCCCATCTGACCATGGTTTGCCGCCTTGCCTGACCTCGGGATGCTAGCAAATCTATCAAGAAGTCAAAGTGACTGCCCTCCGCAACTTCTGCGATGAAGTATTCTTGCACCTTCCCTTTTCCTTGTACCACGGCTGGACTGTCGGGCTCATTTTCCTCTCCGCGTTCGAAGCCTTTGGCGTCGACGCACTCACAGAACCAGCTGACCCTTGGACAAAGACTTTTGTATTCCTTTCACTGTAGGCTTTTTATTTTTCTCAGATGCTCACATGTCCTGACTTATATCTCTCCAGCCTCCTTCTCCAAATCGTCGATTTCGCATACGCCTATTCCGCCGTGGAGGGCGACCTCCCTGGTTGTCTTGCCATCTCCTGGTTCCTCTTTGCGATCGTCGTCCACCAGAGCAAGGAGCGCTCCGAGTTCATCCACTGGAGCGGACTTGGTTTCGCCATCTTCTCTCTCTGTTGGATCATGCGTTGTGTGATTGGTCTCGAGCTGAAATTCCGAGGACGTCACAACAGATTGGGCATCGGCGAGGAGACATCTCGTCTCTTGGGCGGTCACTAGGGCAGAAAGGATCACGTACCTTCCATCGAGATGGAATCTTTGGATTACCAACCATGTATCTTTGTATTCCAGATACTAGACAGAATTTTCTATCTGTATGCTCTGTCGATCGATCTTGGCTCGTACACCGTTATTTCAGTCTACATAATTCATTTTCGATATGTTTGGCGCCGCCTGCGCTCAAACTCGGTCTGACGTGCAGTATAACAGGGCGGAGAGAATAACAAAAGTCGAAGTGATCAGCAAAGCAGTTGTAAAAGGATAGGACGTCCAGGGGTAGGAATACAACATTGTAGCACGCAACCAGAAGCCAATAAAACAGCAGACGCGATTAACCAGTTACCTATTCGAATTTTATCGGTTCCACTTTCTTCGGGGAAGGCAAAGGTGGGACAGCCCGTTTCTTCGTCGGAGAGCCGTGCGGGCTGTGATTATCACCTCTGCTCGACTTCGGCGTGTTTAATTTGCATAATGCGAGCGGAGGAGAACCAATAAGCCGCGACACAGTCCACGGCAGTTCAAACTTCGCTAAGGTGGCCCACTGAACGTACCGCGACAGTTCCAGGTGAAGGGTAGGATAGTACGCTGTCGATGCTTTACGGGAGATCTTCAACGAGCATTAGCGGCGGTGTGGAAGGAAACGAATTATCGTACCAAGATGATTCGCTCAAGGCCAGAAGCGAACAGATCCATGTGAAAACGGTGGGCAGACATTTCATGTTCACTGGACATGTTGAGATCATGGACACATTTCGAGATGGCGTTGATGAGTTTCAGGTGGATTGTCTAATTCAAAAGATGAGAGTCGTTTATGCGCACACATGTGAACGCACAAAGTAGCCCATCGCCTCAAATTCCACCCCGCCTGTCATACCTCCCGGGGCCTTGGGTTTCTCAACCTTTCCTTCATCAACCTCCGAAAGGTTCCATACGGTGTTGTTCGGATGACAGAAAACCCAGAAATAGTCCCTACAAACGTCGGATAGTTCCTGTAGATATGACTTGTATATCCTTGGTTGATGTAACGACTCGATGAATGCGTGCGGGGATACCGGGGACGCGGGTGATTCTGTCGGTGGAGGGGCCGGCGTCAACAAGAGGGCACGGATCAACGAGAAAAAGTTCTTGTGAGGTGCAGGCAGAGTAACGACATTGCTAGGGCTCGCTGATGATTCCCATGCCTCGCGGCGAGGGCGTCCACCAGATGAGGGAAGAGATGACGCTGGATAAACATCGAACAGGATAAGAAGGAGCTCAACCATCAGTTGACGGGTCGCCACATCACCAGGCTTCTTGTCAGAGTAGAGCAATGAGATCAACTGGACGAATGGAGTCGGACAGGAACTTCGGAGGGCAAAACACCCAATTGAAGACGTGGAGAGAGCTTTGAAGCACCGCAACAGCTCGTGAAGCATCTGATCGTCGTGTTGTTCCTCACTTGAATTAGGATCAAAATTTTGACGTCGAAACAAGATCCGGATATGAACCTACCGCCATTCTACTTCCAGAATCTCATTCAACCGTGTCAACAACGCGCTATAGCCCCCTGAGCGGAGGAAGTCCTCCGTCCAACTGGAAGAACATGAATGAGGTGCATTAGCGACAAACAAACGAGGAGGATACCTTGCTGCCTCGTTCCTGAGCATTAATCTCAGCTTCTTGACAACTTCCACATCCAGAGCAGTACTGGAAGACGAGGACAAGACGCTGCAAAACTTTACGGGAGTCATTCCCTTCCCGGGCGCCTTCTCTTTGGGTTTGCCGGACGCAAGATCGACAGGGATCACAGGAGCTTGCGCACGAGAAATTGTTTGTGCCGCATCAAACGACATCCCTTTCGCATGCGATTTTTCTGTAGCATCCAAAGCGTGGAGGTCCGTAGTGCTTTTGCCAGCAAATGCGGAACCCAAAACTCCACCTCGCCTCGGCTGACTGTCTGATCCCATCGCGGAGAGAGGAACATGAGGAGAGGCAATGGACTCGATGCTGCGCGCCTTGCGTATCGTACGGGGGGTGGATGGGGTTGCTGCGGCCGTAGAGGTGTTCACCGCCATTACTTGCGACGATTTGAGCATGGCGGCCTTCACCGTAGCGTCCATTCTGGCTAGCTTCGGACGGAGAGTGGGTGGAATTTGCAGATCGTCCTGTTCGTTCCCCGTCAGATTCCGGATGGATTCGGGATGCTTATCACTGACCAAGAGTTTGTCAAATGCTTGGTTGGTAACTACAGGTTCGATCGAGAAGTCCTGCAGGGCTTTCATGGACTTGGACTTTTCATGCTTTGCCTTGGACAACGGTCGTGTCGCTGGCGCTGCAGAGACAAGGTTTGGAACATTCTCCTTCCCGTTGGATATGTCACCCAGACTGGTGACCATGGTGAATTCTGTGGAAGGGAGTCTTTTCGATGGCAATATGCCTTTGAACATGGTGTCGTCGCAGTAAAAAGATGAAAGACACGTTGCGACTGTGTCAAGTGCGGTTCAGATTCTCGACGCGTTGGTCACGTGGTAATTTATTTTATGATTTCGTATTTTAGCATGCTGCGATTACGTAATACATTGTCATGGGCGCGGTTTTAGTGTGGTGTGTCCTTGCCGACGACGTCTGATTGGCTGCGCCCTAGCCACAATTTCCGTGCCATCGGTATTTAGTTCCAGGCTTGCCACCTGAGCGTCGCGCTCATTGCCTACCGTTCCCCACACGCTCAGCGCAGCTTTCAGACAGATCGTAAGTTTTCTTTCTCCACCAATAACATAGCTAATGAAACATTGCAGATACTATGAGCGCACTACTACTTTAAGCGTTTCGGCCACCGTCGGTATATAGGGTGTAGGTTAAACAGCAGAGGCTGGCGGATTATCGTGGTAGGTCTCAGATCAACAACAGCAGGTTTCTCCCTTGAACATGTAAAAGGTCGCGCCATTCAACGGCACCTCCCCTCGTATCGCGCCGCTGCCAGGCAGTTTCCATCACCATCAATGCCTGATGGACATTGCCGAATTGGCTCTGGTGCCCAACCAACCTTGCTTTGAACACCTCCCGCTTCATTGGATCGTCCGTTAGGCACCCCGCCAAACATATTGGGAAGATCAATGTCCGGTCGAGCGCCGACATTGGCAATTGACGTATAAGTTGGGTGATGACATCGATGGATTGGATGATTTCTGGCACACCTGTGAACACGTCAGCCCATGTTTCACCTTTTATCTAGAGCCACCACCCTACCTGGAATTGCCTCGCTCAACACCGTGTGCAAGTACAAAAGTGCCGCCTCTTGGTATATCTTCGCTACCAATTGACGTGTCTCGGCGGCAGATGGAATGCCTGGTATTCCCTTCAAGTTTCCGTCCTCCCCGACGGGGAGGTCCGGATGCAAGGGGGTTTGATCTACTTCCCGGGAACACATTGGATCACATGAACGAAGATGGCTCTCCACGATGTTTCCGCGTCGGATGAGCTCCTTCATGCTCAGGCAGCCTTTCCGTGACTCTTGTGCTTTCCAGCACGAAAGGGTGGAAATTTCGGCGATACCCAGCAACACTTCGTCTGGACATCCAGTTAGGTTGTCCACTCGAAGGTCCGAGTCTTCTTTTGCGCTCATCCCTGAAGTACCCGACCAGAAGCCTCCTCCTCCCCGGTACAATCGTCGATAGAAAGCTAAATGTTTGGGTATGGTATGTAGGGTAATCGTTGACATGACGTCTAACCACTAAAATAATCCATCAGCGACAGGAAAGGTGTCGTTCCAATTACACTCTTACCATAGTAGCCTTTAGTGCTACCCGCGCACCTTGGCTCATGTTCAGCATGGCTAGCTTGGGATTTTCGTGTGTCGCAACTCCAGTTTGAACCATCCAGTCATTGGCGATATCAAGCATTGGCCTCCAGTCAGTCGCGCCCCCAGAGAACAAGGAGAATGCGAGGAGGTGCACCGCAGCGTTGGCATCGCCTTCCGTCAACATCCCTTCCCGAGATTTATACAATTGTGCATGGGCAGTATCATAAAATATTATTGCCGATGAGTTCTCCAGAGTGCCATTTACCGGTTCTAGCCCTCTGGCGGCACGAATCCGCATGTTATGAAGACTGGCCAGAGCACATATCGCGTTTGTCAAGGGACCTTGCGGGTCTTGAGATACAGCCTTTCATTGACTCGTCAGTCTGAAGTAAGTCTGTGTTTCGGTCGCGAAAGACTTACTGAGTATATTGCGTTCGCAGTGGTGTTGCCTGGGAAGCCGAATAGCGACCGTCTGACATTCTCAAAATAGTAGAGTACATGCTCGCTCTGGAGCGGGTGTGCCGATAGCGCAGATGGAGTAGGATTAAATCCGAGTGCTTGTGGGTTGACGCTGTCGAACGCATGTTCGAAAAGCCCAAGGTCTTGCGGTGAAGGATGCGAGGAAGAAAGTGTCGTCGAAGGCGTGTACGGTGACTGGCTGATAAGCTGCGGTAATGACGGGTCTATCAGGGGCAACGTCATATTGAAAGGTGAGCTGAGCGGTAACCCTGCGCTCACGTCTCAGTCATTGTACAGGACTCGGCGCACACTGCTCACCGAACATCGACATCATAGTTGGACTTTCGCCCTGGCACTGCACTTGACTGGTGTCGACGATGGTAAGGCTAGGCGCCCCAGTATCATTAGTGAAGGAAGGGATTATTGATCCTGTTGCAGGACCCTGATATTGTTCGGTGGCAAAGACTGTCGACGACGACGATGACGACGTAGCCTGTATTATAGAAGAACGTGGTTGACCGCGGATGAGGCCAGCTCGGGTCAACTTCGCCTTTATTTCCGCTTTATAGGCTTCCACAGCTCGTTTGTCCTGGAGAGGATTCAGTACAATTCTGCAGAGACCCAAAGTCACACGTACACGCATCCAATCTGGGCGTCTTGCCCCCCACCCCAGACAGTCGATTTGGAGTCGTCTGCATGTGTAACAAGAGTCGCCTTCCCGCTGTTCGTCACATTTCTTTCCAAGGGCTGTCAGGGGAAGAATGTACGATGGGAAGGTCAGCTCACCTTTCTACGCAATCGACATGTCCTAGTGGTCAGACCTTAGTCAGATGGTGGTAAGTACGAACGAGCGGATGGCTACAGACCAACAACCACCCCTTCCTGTTGACGCTGGCCGGGGAAGGTCTAACGACATTTTGTTTGGCGTTCCACGTGAACTCATGTTAAGTGAGTCTGTTCCATCTGGCAGTTTCGGCGCGAGCGAGGACGTCAGGATGTCTGGGGATGTATTGCTGGATGCAGTTTCTGGCGAGGGAGATTGACTCCCATTAGAGGAAGAAATTGAAGTCCCTTGGGACATGCTGCCACACAGGGTAAGTATCGTCGCCGCGTCAGGGGGATCGAGGAGGGAGCTTGTTATTAAGAAGACAGGCGATTGTCAGGAAGGCAGTGATGAGGGGATCGGAAGATAGAGGGGAATCGCCGACTGTGTGGAGAGTGCGAGGCAATCGGGGATATAGACTGGGCTGACTCGCAAAAGAGAATGCGGCGTGATGGCATTGACACGGGCTGGTTAAAGAAGGTGACAAAAAACAGAGGAACAGTACTAAGGGGCCGGAAATCTGTGCATGAAACCATATTGGTAGGTAGTGAAGTAATTGGGTGCGAGTCCTCGGGTACTAACTCCGCAGAAGAGGGCTATGGCGACTTCCCATCGGTGCAGATCCAGTTGCGACATGGAGGGATCACCCTCCCGTCTTGTGCATACCCATCCATGGAACCCCCTCGTAAAAACTCATTGAGGATCGTGTCAGAAGGCTCTTCTTGGGAATTATTCAACCTTTAACGTAGCCACCTCTCAGGGTGGCCTCTCGTTCTCAAGGTCATTTAGATAAGCCTCCGAACTCAGTGGCTATGGGGTGACGAATCGAAGCACCACCCAGCGTCCGGGATTCGGCATCTGGTGTAGGCCCATCCTGTGTCCCGAGTACAGCAAAAAAAAGCTACAGAAACAAAATTGCTATTCCGCCCTCTCTTTTCTGGCCTCGTGACATGCATGCAGGCAAGATTGAACGCGTGTTCGGCTCCCGGGTTCCAATGTACCCGTCTTGTCGACCTGTTTCTACCACAGCCGCAACCTTGAACTATCTTTGTTTCCTGTGAAACCCGAAGGGTCGTGACAGGCAACGGCGTGCTGAAATCCAGTGCACCCTCGATGCGCGAGTGGAGGAACGTGGTCACAGATAAAGCCGTTGAACGCGAGGCGTTGGTATCGGGTGGTGAGGTGTGACCACCAACATGCTCCGACTCACACTTTTAATACTGACCCTGCTTGACTCAGGATGACCAACCCAGTGTCCGATCAATTCGTCAGATGGTACACCCAACCCCCCATCATGAACCTTCCATGGTCTGGTCTCATGCGACAGTCAGTCCTATACGATGGACAACGAGTGTGTAATTGAATCGCCAAGTCGGTGGTGCGGGTTTCTCGGGTGGCTTGGGAATGGAGACGGGGGTTGAACGGGGCCAAAACGGAGCCTAAACTCGGACGAGCTTGGGCTGGAAGCGGAATGACAAATAAAACAAGCTGAACGAGGGAAATTCCGCGAGATAACACCAACTGATGAGAAGAAGTCGTTCTGACGGATAAACAGCGGTTGCGATTTCATGAATACCGGCCTGGACTCGTCGACGATTGAAGGTCCCGTTCGGGCAGGACCGTCTTGGCACCTCAGAGACACGTCTCGTTCTCGACGGGGACGGGGATCACGAAAATTCCTGTCTTCTCAACAGGACGCGACCGCGATCGGTAAGTAGCCCAAGTGACTGATTCTGCTCTCATTTCGCTTCCCAGAAGACCAAAGGGGCGCAGTTGGCCAGAGCTCTCAAGGCACTTATTAAACAAGGCACGCATCGCATCACGGCAAACTACCGTACGAATTACGCTCCGCCTTCTACCCAATGGCTAATCGATTGCCATTATCGGACGGATTGCGCCCCTACGGTTTTGGTAGGAGACGCCCGAGGTCTCGAACTCGGATCCCAGACCGTATACGTTAGCCGGGTGACAAATATGCGTCACGAGTGTTGGCCTTGCGCTGCATCTTCCACCGCGTCATCCCCGGCATGGCTCATCCTCCGTCAGGGTGAACCTTCTCGCTTAACCCGCTCGGTGGAAGGTGGCTGATGGGATCCTCCGAGCCGTCAAGTGCGATCGTGACGGTATTCGTCCCGAAAGCACAGGTCGGTGGCCACAAGCCCAAACCCCAGCATGCTGAGATATCCGCGGGGGAGGTTAGTACATACCTTTTGAAGCGATCGAACCCTTGATGCCCCTTCGCCGTATCCGATAGTGCATTTTGATGCAGATTGCCAGGCAACTGGATCTTCACGTACACCGGAAGCTAGGCGGAAGAGTTTTTTTACAATGGCTCGGACATCAGGCTTGCGCAGATCTGATCGTGATATGATTGTCCGTCTACAGCATGTTGAGCCCACCTGTGCAGGTCCATTCTTCAGAATCTGGACTTGCGCTTTGTTGAACAGCTTCCCACGAACATAACAGGGAGCTTGGCTGTGGCACCGAATACTGGTGTTCCAAAAGGTGTGTAAATGCATTGATCATTTTCGGGATGTTGTATCTATAATCTGACATCCACAGGTCCAAGAAATGTTGTATATTAGTTAGGTTGGGGAAAATGCTTTCAAGTTCGTGAGGGCGCATGTAAAAGTGTACAGCGTGGGGTGGAGGGTATTTTTCGATGATGAACAGACCAGCACAGGCTAGCATCCTGACCAGCAGTTGAGAGAATGCTCGTGTTGTAGAGTGTGCAAACGTGATTAAATCGTACAACCTGAAAAATGGCATCAAGATGTGATCATGATAGCATGTTGTAGAGGTAAACGAATCGGAAGGTTCGTGGAAGGCAGAGCATTAAACGAGCAGCATCTCGGCCTCTCGCATGACCTGGCGCCAGTCTACGGCTTCCCGCGACCGGCGTTTCCAGACTTCCTGGATCAGACACGACACCTGGTGAGAATTTCCGACCGAAACCCCTTGCTGCTCTTGAAGTCGCTTGAGAAAGTACTTTCGGTGCTCAACGTCTTCGGTTAGACAAGCGCAGATGCAAATGCTGAAGACAACGCTTCGGACCACTGCCCGACCAGTGTGCCCATCCTCCGCAGCCATTAAGCACCTGACAGTCTCGGTCACTGCTTCAATGATCTCTGGGCACCGTGGGTAGTCACCAGAGACGACGGAGTGGAGGTAGACGTGTGCAGATGCACGGAAGACTTCTGAGGTAAGGCGGCGCTGCTGGGCTCGCTGTTCCCCTGCATCAGGAGTGACACCGTACGGCCTTTGCGGTGATGGAAATGAGCTTGGCTTCCTTAGGATGTCCTCTATCTTTTGACCGCGTTTGACCAGTTCCTTGACGCTGAGACTGCCCGCTCTGGAGTGGTTCTCCTTCCAGTTCGCCAAACTAGCGATCTCAGCAAGAGCATGGACGATGTGGTTCTCACAGCCCATCACGGACATCATGGAGTACTCCGCCATCGGGGCTATGGGTTCGTCTCCAAAGAAGGCTGGTTGAGGGTTGAAGAGCTCTCGGATGACGCCCAAGAAGCGTGGTTCTCTGAGCAGCGTGGCCGATGCAAGAACGTCGAACCACATCGACGTTTTGATGATGAAGCGAATGCTCTCTGAACAGTACAAAAGGACTTTAGAGGGTCCACCCCAGCGCGGGTCGTTGAGGACAGTGAGGGAGAATGTACAGGCAGCATCGAGGAAGGTTTGCCATTGACCTTTACCGCCGCTGAAGAGGAAGTAGGAGACGATGCACAATCCTGCAAGGGCGTCTCCTTCCGTGAGGGGGGTCTTGAAGGAGACCATCTGCATATGACGCAAGGCCTCGACGTCTTCTGGTCCGATGAGGCCGCGTTTGTCTTTTTGAGTACTCCTGCGGTGGAGATCGGAAAGGAGGCAGGCAGCTTGACGGGCATTGTCGCTTGTATGGATCAAATTCCAGATGACGGAGTCGAGAGTATCGTTTGCATGAAGGTATTGAATGCGAAGTACGTGCCTCATGTAGTAGTCCAGGGCAGCGTTTTGGCGATCGTCCAACATGGGCCACGGGTACTGATCGAGGGCGGGGGTGGGGGTCATCAGGTAACCAGAAGAGACGACATCCATGTCATCGTCTTCGGGAATGGCGGCGGAATACAGTCTTGAGAAGTGACTGGTATGGGGGCGTTGAAGCGCGAACGAATGGTTTGACCCTGCAAGGAGGGCATTGAGCACTAATATACATACAAATACTTAGTAACGATACGAGGCCTTACATGACTCTAAGCTATTGTTAACAGAAGGCGAAGAATACACAGGGGGGAGCAGGACTTCGGGGTATTCACGTTCCAGAGGGGAGTCGGGGCTCAACTCGTGCATGACGGGTAAACCTGGGGGGGATGAGCGAGAAGGGTGGGGTAGAGGGGCCGTTGCTTACGATCATTGTCGGGGTAACGGTCCGTACGGAGAGGGTATGAGGACGGACGCTCATCGTTGGTGGAAGAGATGGAGAGGGTAGGGGTCTGTGGGCTGTGGGCGGGCGATACGTAATCTGCCGAAAGGGCGAGTATTTGTTGCTCTTGTTCGGCAGCGCGGGGGGCAGAGCCTGAGTGACCCTTGATCATGCCCTGGGATGCGAGGAACGCCTTTATCTTCTCTCGGAGGTCGACGACATTGCGGTTCTCCTGGGAGATGTGAGATGGAGAGTGTGGCAGAGGAGAAGAGGGATTACCCGCAGCCACTCGGGACGCTTGGCCCCGAAGCCGAGGCACTGGAGACGAAGACGGACGCAGGTGGAGCAGCTGCCCTCGGCATTCATCTGCTCATCGCATTTCTGGGGCGGGTGTTAGAGAGGGAGACGGGGGGGCACGAAAAGGGAGACCTTGCGACGGATCCTGCAGGTGTAGCAGCCGGACTTGGCGCGCACAGCGCCTTTTGTCTTGGGCGCTCCGGGACGCCTTGTCTGTGGGGACTTTGGCACGGGGGGCATGGACACGGGGAGCGGAGGGCACGCCAGGAGGGTCAGATATGAGGGGACGAGGGAAGCATAGGGCCAAGGTATAAGTAACGTACGAGGGACTTGGTGGACGATTGCACATAACACGACTTGCTCCCGGGGTCCTCGCAGCCGATGGGAAAGCCCTCCGGTCACGCGCGGCTATTCTTTCCTTTCCTGGCGAGCGTAGATCTAAACAACCACCCACAACCCGACCCCCCTCCGCCACAATCACAACCGCAGCTCATCATCCCTGGACCGCCGGCCACCAGGGGTGGCTGTGTCGATCAGAACACGAAATGGGGTGCCAACCCATCCATGGTTTAGAGTGTGCGAGCGCCGGCTGCTTCTTGCCGATGGAAACGGAGCCTCCTGCGCCGGTATCCATCAAAATCCCCGCAGTGGACCCCAAAGACAGTCACTATGTCTTGAATTGGTTCCGTCTCCAACTTCCGCCCTCGTCGTAGCGCCACTTATCAAACGCGTCCACCGACAAAGTTCGCTTCATCAAACGCTTGCCATCCCGGCTCCTGTCTTCTCGTCCACATGCTAACGTACCATTTTCAAGGTACTGGTACAAGCACAACTCAGGCTGTTAGATAATGCCGTCACTATCCATCTGATATGGGAGCACCGCTTGATCCACTGATGCTCAGGTTCCTGACCTTATGCCTCAGTCCGCTACTCGACGTTCCCCCGCCTTGCCCCACCTCGCTCCCTCCCGCCGGCTTCGATGCCGCATTCCCACTCTGATCTCCAGGAACAACCCCAGCCCCTGTTCTCCTCGCTATCAGCGCCCGCACAGCACTCAGCCATTTGATCTCTTCCTCTTCACTTGGCGCGCACAGCAACAGAGTTCGCTTCGTCGTCACAATCTTGAACGTATATGGTCCGTGTGCAGATTTTTGGCTGTCCGATGATCCCACTGCTACCTGTGTGCCCATCACTGGTGGCGGAATCCCACCGTGTTTGTGCGACTCCATATCGAATTCCAATGCATCTAGAATCTCACTGACAGAGAACTGTCCGTGCGGCTTCGTGTCCTGCCAACATCCAGTGCGAACCACATACGTCAGTCCGCCAACCACTCGATGCCGATCACTCCGACCCAACTCACCATGTGACTTGCGGAATAGACTAACTTTTCTCCGTATAGCACAAACCAGCGTTTGCGCCAATTACGGCGCTTCGAACCACACTTCATCAAGTAGCCGGAAACCACTATCTTTGCAATCCCATCCCTCGCCGGACCCGCAGGCCGAGTGGGTGATGAACCGATCGTCGGTCGATTCTGCGAAGACGTCGAATATGTCCGCTGTGCACTTGGCGAGAGGTCTTCCGAGTCAGAAGAGGTGATATTATGGGCATGCAAAGGATGAACTGGAGGAGGTGTTATGGTAGCGCTGCGACTCAGTACGGCTTGGCCCTCAGGTATCGTTACCGGCGTAGTCAACGACGTTTGAGTCGAAGTCATCAAAAGGGTCTCGCGTGCTTCCTGAATAGCCGCAACCCATTGCCGCACCTCTTCGAGGCTCTGGGCCTGAAGATAAAACGTTCTGATAGATGTGACGACTCCGAACGTGTATGGATGCTTCTTCAACAAGACTTGTGTGCACGAGTGGACATCGGTCAGATTGAGGAGTCGAAGAAGCTTGTACTCGGCAGAGGTCTTGTAGTATGCCAGATGCGCAGGTCGCAGCACAAACCATCTCTTCTTCCAAGTCTACCATGATCTCCAGATTGAGTAGCAGATGGGTACCTCAGGACACACTGACCTTGCGTCGCTCGCCCTTCTTCCACAAATAGCCGGACTTGAGTACGCTTTCGTTCAGGGAATCCATGCGCTGGGACTTGTCCGCCGTCCTCCACGGCCCTTCTTCTTCCTCGTCGTCTTCCTCAGACTCCTCGCCGCTGCCTGATGCACGCTCCGCGATGGAAGAGAGGGGTGGTTGTGAGCTGCTGCCAGACAGTAGCCCTCCGGTAGAACCCATCGATTGCGAATGTGTGGGAGACGCCAGATCTGGCGACAAGACGGAATCCGAATCAGACTCTGTTCCGGACACATGTGCCTGTGCGACGGGTGGACTCTGCGACACACCAGATCAGAAACAAGGCATCGAGGTGTAAAGACCTTCGTTGATGGATCATACCTTCTTGGGCTTGGCAGCGGAATGGACAGAAAGCTTTCTTTGAATCTCTTGTGCGGAAGGCGGAGGTGCTGCCGACAGCGACATTGCTTGGACCAGCTGGTTGCAATCAAGAACTGTCTCGTCCTTTGTATCGTATGGCCGCAGAGCAACCGACACACGTGACTTGTCACGTATTCGCTCGGAGCCAGTAACTAGCACTCACTTTCTTTACACAGCGCGCGTTCTGTCTGAATTCTTGCTTGTGCGATTGAAACTGCTATTGTGATATACAATTCCTAATCGAGTGCCTGTACGCGAGATCAGATAAACCCCGATTTGTAAACGTCAAGTCGTCCAACGCTTCAACCTCGACCATGACATTGACCGTGAAGGACAAGTTCGAAAAGGCCGTCGCGTACGTCCAGGCTCTCCCCAAGGACGGTCCTTACCAGCCCGATCAAGATACCAAGCTCAAGGTGAGACCACCTCGTCTTATAGATCGTACGATTAGCTGAGCTGGCCGCGTCAGTACTACGCATACTACAAGCAAGGTTTGCGTCCTGAAATGATCGACGCTCGATATCACTGAATGCTGCATTCAGGAACCATTGGTGATGTGAACACTGCAAGACCCGGCTTGCTGGACTTTGTCGGGAAGGCGAAATGGTCAGTGCGCACCCCCATTATCTCATGGCCGTGCTCAGTTTCATATGCGTAGGGATGCGTGGAACGCGGTCAAGGGCACTAGTACAGAGGAGGCCCAGAAGAAATACGTCGAATTGCTTGTCGGAGTAAGATCCTCTCACGTCATCAAAGATCGTATGACCGAGCTCGGCGACAGGACCTCGACAATCTTACACCCAAGTCCGAGGAGCTTGAGAAGCTGCTCCAAGAACTCAAGGAGTAATAGTAACAAGGCCGGATGCGTAATTATGGGTACATGTAAACACCCATCCATGGTAGCAATTGGGAATGGGCAACATCCACCGTGGTCAAGACACCGGTGACATCGTGGGCGGAGTGCAGATCGAATCTGAACAAGGCAGACTTGTACCAGCCCAGTCACATGCTCGGACGGCGCTCAAAACACGAGGCAGATAACGGACCGGCGTCTGTAATACAGAATGGTTGGCGCCGCCAGAGGAAGGGGTGTTCGAGGACCTTGGCAGATGGCTTCGGCTAAGTTCTCAATCGAGGTATAGTTCAAACGACCAGTTCAAGGAACGATCGGATTTAAGATTCCGGAACTGGCGTCGCACGTCGGTGTAGGAGTCTCCAGGAGATAGGCTGACTACAGGGAGAAGGAGGCAACAGATCAGCGACCCATGACAAGCGGCTAAGCCTATCGCGAGGTTAAACCATTCAATCCTGCCATTCCCCAACTCCGACCTTGCAAGTCGGTCAAGAATGGAGTCCTCAATGGATACAGCATCCCGCCAGTCATTAGGTAACTTCCTGGAACTGAAGGAGTGAATGAATGAATCTTGGTTAAGTCCGAATCGTAAGAGAGTGGTTGTTCCGATGGTGCCACCAACCACTGGAAAATGACTGCTGTTGCGCAACGAGGTCGATTAATACGTTGAATCGATTGCTGTAAGTCCATATAATTTTTCGAAGCTTCCGGACAATTAATAACCACGCCTGCAGGCCTGGCTGCGCTCACCATTGCGACTCCAAGTGCAATGTGTTCTAGTATGGTCGTGTTTCAAGAAATACCTCACTGCCAATGAGGACTTGGCTTGATCAATTAATCAGCCACCTTCGTATATGAACGCCGCCACCAGGTGACGTGGGTTTCAGCAGGTGCTGGCGAATGCCGATCAGGGAATCTTGTCCTGGTCTAGCACATTCTAGGTAAGCTGCTGACGTTGGTGGGCACCTACTACATAGTAGGACTCCGATCTACTTCAACACTGGCCAGCGAGTAGTTGCCTAGTGTTAGTGGAGAACTTTGTTCCATGATTAATCTTCAGAAAAACCCTGTCGTGCAAAAACATTGTCTCATGTATCCCCAGCCTGAGGATGTTCGTTTTCCCCAACCCTTTAGCTCCACTTCAAGTTCCTGAATCACGGTGGTCCCACGTGAGTGCCTTATCGCTTGTTGGACGACAGCGAATTCTGCAAAGAAATTTCGTCGGCCGTTTTCAACCTTCAAACTATCTCGCCAACGACCTTACCTGGGCCGCGACGTCATGAGTTAATTTTTTGCAACCTATCCCTTCGGATGTCACGACTTTGGATGTGTCTGACAACAACCCATAATTGATTTTCGTCTCCAAGGGGTGAATGGAAGTGTTGAACCTAGATTTGTAAGGTTCATCCCCTGTCTCTTCTTCGGAGCTTAGGCGCCCCTTTTCTAGAGACTCACGCCTTTGGGGTGCGCTTTACTTTTAGGTGCAGAAAGACGCTAGACTTTTTCGGGACGCTGGTGACAGCGCACAGCACGCCAACGGAACAAGATGCATACCGGAATAAACCCTAGCATCGCACGCCCCACAGCATGGCAGGCGACGGCGATTGCCAGCGGCAATGTGAACGTTTTAATGATGCGGCTTCTGATTGGAAATGTTGATTGCAAAGAGGCATGTGCAGGTCCATGTATGCGATATGTCGTTTTCTTCGCAGGACCAGCCCGAAATGGCTGTCTTGGTACGGAACCCTGCCCAGCTTTTGTCTTGAGTTTTCAAACCGTACGTGGAACAGTATCCCCCTTCCCGGCCACCAAATCACAGCACTTCCATACGTTACGGTCGCGAATCGACTTTTGAAAATATTTTTCACCGAGTCGTGCTTACGATTGAATCCTCCGACGCACCGCTGGCAAGATAGTCTTCTCCGTATTTTTTTTCTCAGCACGATGCATCCCCCCTGATGAGTTGCTGGCTTGTGTGGATCCCGGGTTATCGCAAGTCGCAAATTAAAAAATCCACTGCTCTTCCCCCGACGCCGCATCCGGTTCGAGATCAATGGCCCCCATGTTATCGGGAATGATCGATGAGAACCAAATAAATCTATATTGACGAGTCTTGAGTCCGCTCGGGCTACTAGCAGGCTCCGTTTCCGTCATCCCAGGATGTTGGCGTAGCCGCTCAAAGCCCTCGCAGTTTACTTCGCGGTAGAACTGCCATGGCGATTCGATCCGGCCGCTCGCGTTCGATGGACCCGGCGACTTGATTTTTGAGTAGTGGCTTGATGGATCACGAGTGCCCTTGTTTTGAACGTGTCCTTGATCATTGGAGCTTATGTCCACACGGGTCTCTAGTCGTTCTTGCAGTTGCCAGGGACGAACACAAAGGGTCATCACGCATATGGTCCGTCACGGATTCGGACGTGACTACATGGGAGACATCCGAAGTCACCGCGCCAAAGGACAACACGTGCCGCCGGTCATTTTGAGATCCATGGACACCCAGCAGTTTCGAATCATGATCAGTGACAGCAAATGACTTGATTTGTACATAGCGGATGCCGCGAAGGATGTGAAACAGATCATTTCGGCTCGCTTCACAAGCCTGAAACTTCACAAGCAGGAAGTCGTGGATCTTATAACGGATGCTTTCAGGGTATCGAGGTAAATAACAAGTCCATGTTAGAAAACGAAACAATGTAGACATGTCGATACAACACAGCATGGGGTACACAGTGGCTTGGAATCCATGTATGGATAGTAAATAAAAGGGTCTGGGTAATCCGAACCGTATCAATGTAGGTAAACAGTATGTCACGAAATATGTCCAAGATCAGGATTGGTGATGTACAACGAGGCACGCGGAGCAACGCCATACTGTATTGTCGGTCGCGACCGCGACGGGACTTCCTCAAGTCGGCGTGTGTTTCGAGGGAGGGGAATCTGCCGTGACTCTATTTCCTGAGACATTTTGCGCTCGTATGCATTCACCCCACTGTCCACAAGAGCGCCTCTCCATGGTGATATCACATCGGGTTTTGGTGACCTCAGAGGGTCAGAACGCGTCTCCGCACCCATAGACAAAGAACAGCTAGCTGGGGATAGTGTCGTTGGTGGCGGATCGACGTGGAGCAAATTGCTTGACGGAGTGACATCGGCACGCGCACCATCGTCGGTTGGGTTAGCGAACAACCCTTGTTCGGCCATTTCCGCAGAACCCAGCGATGCTGCGCGTCGCAAACTTGATCCGTCGGACGCAAGACGCTGAACCACGTCATGGGTGCCACCAAGGTGTTCCGCGGAGTTGGTGTTTGCCGTGCGTCCGCTGTGAGTAGACGACAATGATCTATTGTGTCCGACAGGGACATCCAGAGTATCGTCAGAGCGTACAATAACGGCGGTAGGTTTCTTTGTTTCTTCGGACGCGACAAGAAGGGGAGGCGGTGTCGGATCCCGAAATCTCAGTGGCTTGGTTGATGTAATCGATGCGCGGCGATCAAGGAATGGGGGTTTCGATATACGCGTCCACCAGCTGTCAGGACGAGTAATAGATGGTGAATGAGACAGGGTGGAACCAGATACAGTCGAATATCGAGGAGCAAGTACAACGGGTTGTGGGACGGAGGGACGTGAAAGAGTAGGACTGTTAGTTGTTGAAGAAGGGCTGGATGGTGGAAAGAACGCGGAATTATCCGCAGGACCGCATATTTCTCCACGTGAAGAATCTTGCAGAGATGGAAGCGAGTAAGGAGGATCCGTAAGAGATGTCTGGGAGACTTCTCTGAGGGGGGTGAGCAAGCGTGGGCGTTCAGAAAAAGGCCAAACCGAATCCTGAGGGTCCAAAGCGGCCCACTCAGAACTACTAGTTTCGTCACTCTTTCGAACACAGAAGTCATAATCTGCGTTCTTCTCGGGAACGCTTGGATGTAAATTGAGATGGTCATAATCGTCGTCCGAGAGAGGGTCCTCAAACGGATCGGTATATGAGTAGAAACTTCCGTCCCTGCGATGGCTCGGAAGCGAAGAAGTTGTGCTGCGAAAACTTCCCTGACGAATTAAATCTTGCCCTCCCTCAAGGCGATGGTTGATCTTCTCCCATTCGGGATCCTCTTGATTTACTCCAGATCCACTGGACTCGCGGCCAATCACCCCACGCACCAGCGCACTTACAGAACGCAAGGACCAGATGCTTGTTCCCTCGCTCTCCTGCCAGCGCGCGGTACTCGGGAGCCCAGTCCGAACAAAAGATCTGGTGTCCTCGTCAACAAACATATCCTTTCGGGGCTGGTAGGGCCTGGACGTAAATTTGCTGATGCCAAGTTGTGCCAGAATATCTGTTATCATGCTCTGGATGCCAACCGCCCTGGCCCTCTCACTGGAATGGCTATTGAGGTGTTCTGTTTCTGGTGCGCCACCCCCCACAGACCCCTCTTCCGGGAGGAATTCGGGGTTATCCTCAAGGGGTGTAAATCTTGTTCTCCCGTCACGATTACGTCCTCGTCTCGCATAGTATACCGTTGCAAGTCCAACTGCAACGAGTCCGAGGACTCCAAAAGTGGTCCCGAGTGCAATAGCGACAAGGTGATGGGTAGAGTCTGTGGATGTACCGGAAGAGGACGAGGGTGAACCCGATGCGGAAGCAGGAGATGTGGTACTCGTCCCTCCATCAGGGCTGGTGTTTGAACCTGTCTGTGTCGGCGCCGGTAATGAAGTGATGGCAGGTGTTGAGCCGGGAGAAGGTGCGATATAGGACGTAACTATTGTGGAGGTCGTCGGATCGTAAATGAACAGCGACGCCGATGCAGGAGAGGAGGAACCATATCCTAAGCATAAACGATAGGTATGACTGTCGTCGCCAAAATGGAATTCGTACAACGCACCGAAGCAGAACAACACATAACCACCTGCTTGTACTGCAAAATGATCTTTCCTTTGACCTAGCTGCGCGAGTGCCACAACGCCCTTCCAGACCATGGGGTTTTGACCCGTGTCCAAGAGCCAACCATCGCCGTACGTCGTCTGAAGCTGCGCATCACCGCCCCCGTGAATAAGAACTTGGCCGTTAGGAAGAACTACCGCCGCAAAGTCACGTCGAGGGCTCGGGAACGACGCGTCAGAGACGGAGAGTTCCTCCCATGCGGGAGGATCGACTGTAATGTTCAACGACCACACCTTATTCATGGGCACAAGCTCCAGACACGATGGGCAATATCCCCCAAGAACAAGGAGGCGCCCATCGGGCAACACGAGCGACACATGGCCGTAGAGGTCGGGTGGAGCATTACTCGAGGGTGATAAGAGAACAAACTCTGGACCAGCTGGGTTGAAGGCATAGTGTTCACTAAATGCATTGCCAGAGCCATCCGCCTTCTCGCCCCCGACAATCCACACCTTTCCACCTGCAAAGGAAGCAGAATGACGAATCCTACGCATGGGCTCGTTCGCCCAGTTCTTTGGTTCCATATGGAAAGAGGGATTGATTTCGTCCGATGTCGAGAGTACGCCGGACGAGTCGTTTAGGGTAGGAAGAACGGTTAAGGAATTGGGGCCCGTTTGACCCCCGAAGAGTAACAGCTCGGAGGGGTCGAACGCGGATAACGTGTGCCAGGCGAGGGCAGGCGAGGAGTTAGCGGAGAAGAGCTGCCACGGTGGGGACGAGGAGTCAAAAGACGTGGAGAGGTCGAGGACCAACAGGTCGGATATCTCTGGGGCGGAAGTGTATGAGTAGGAGTTGTACAAATCGCTTAGCCCGCCATGAACATATAGCGTATTCTCCAACAGGGCAACTGCTTGTGCCCATCTATTGCGAATGAGCGCTACTCAAACCTGTGGGCGGCACACTTACCTTGGGGAAGGGGTGTATTCTTGCGCAAGAACCTGAGTGATTGAAAAATATGACGAACATAGTACTACAATCTGGAACACCATGCGTGCCGAGTGGATGGGTTGGGGACTGGTCGTCCAAGGTGAGATGCGATAAATTACAAACAGGCGTCAGTGGAGGTCGTGAGTGGCGTTCATCAGGTTCGTGAACGTGAGTGACGGAGTCGGGCCGATCGACTTTTCCGCTATTCAACCGCGCGGAAGTCGGGGCCATTCGCGCGAGCCGCCGCCGTTGACTCCATTTGGACACCCGCGATCACAAATTGGCTAGTAGATGTCCGAGTTACATCATCATAGTCACCTTGAAGCCAACCTCATCGCTTGACCCGCCGAGGAAACACGCCCGTTCCGCAGACCAGATTGGTGACCAAGGGTGACAGCAACCGCGTGAATCACCACCAGGGCGCGTTGGATAACCAAAACGGACAAGCTATGTAATACAGGTGGTCGAGACCCGTGAATCGTACTTAGAACGGACAAACGCAACGTTGGTAGGGGAACTGCCATTTAGGTGAATCGGAGCCTTTGAAAGGGCAGCATTTGCCACTTATGATACATTCGGACTCATTCATATGATGCTGCAAGTATTTGTAGACCCCCAGCAACTGAAAGTATTGTTTCTTAGAGTCACTTGGAAGAAATGCTACTGAGTTATCAAGGTATCGCCTTTGCTGCATCGTCTCATCTCTTCCGCTTGGATGACGAATTCGTCCTGAGGCTCATGTAAATCGGTATCCGATGCAAACATGCCAAGGATGAACTATTGCGATGGTGGTGAGCATAGTCAAATTTCAATTGAGGACGTTCACCCTACTCGTAAATACATTGACGTTGGAAACCTCGATGATGTCTTTTGTGCTCCGGCCTTGAGCAGAGCTCATCTTTCCACAAAGCTTGGGGGAAGCATTCCAGGAAAAGGGAGTAGTACCTCGGCAGAATTAGACATTTGCCACAAATCTACAGAACGAGACGTTCATGCGATCTAATTTGGAAAATGCATCGAACTTATTGCCAGCAACGACGACCCGCTGCCCGACTTCCATGGAGCGATTGGCTCCCGCTCATGAATAAGACAATGAACATGTCGCGATCATAGTTATTGTCAACCAGAGGATGGTGTGGTGAATTTAGCAATTGGGAGAGCGGAGTTCCGCCTAACGTTCTTGTTCTTTCTCTAGGTCCAATTAAATATCAGGCCTGGCAAAAAAGCAGGACGGGGAGAAGTGACACATCGCACGAAGAAATGACCTGGATTCTTCGGTGCTCTCTGGCAGGATGATACCTATCATGGAAAGAAGTTCGGAAGGGACGCACAAATCAGAGCGGTCTATGTCACGCATGTCGTTGGGTCGATGAAACTTTCGCTTTCACTGTCGGGTCAGGTTTGAAGGTGATACTTAATGATCCGTGAGACGGCGACTATGGAAATAAGGGCAGCGACTCGGATGGTGGTCCTACAAGGGAGACCTTGCAGAACGAGGGAGACCATGGGCTCTGACGAGCTGGCCCACCTCATTTTATACACTACCCTATCTGTTTCCAGTGAGTGTCACCTGATGGGTCAGTGGTTGTGTTTACTGGCATGTGAATGCGGTATGCGACCGCCTCGTCTATGAGGGATCACCCAATTATTTCGGATTGGATCCGAGGTTTGGGATACCTGTCATTGTCATGGTTCTGGTAGTTGGAGACTCCTCAAGCACCTACGACTGGTCTTTTTTTTTTGCCGGGACCCACGACGAAAGTTATAAATGTCGAAGGGGTTGGGTGGACTGGGCGAAATTTATTTTAGTATTCATTAATAGATTGACTTGGATCACGGGAGGGCGAGATGATTGTCTTCAATCTAGGTGTTGCTAGTCGTTTTAACGTTTAACGTTCAATGTTCAACTTTGATCTCGAATGGACGAGGTGACGGTCGTCGAGCTCGAGTACCTGCGGTTAAGCGGTTTGATATTCGATTGATACAAGGACAACACAGCGTTCTTCAGTAGTACGCCTTCCCGAGGTCCCCTCATGCACGTCTTACGAGTCTGAGAGGCACATCGTTGATACCTAGGGTGACTTCCATTTTCGCTTGTAATACCCGGCCTCGCCATTCATCCACCGTCTCGAGCTGACCGTTCGACTTCATCGCAAGCAAGGGCTCGATCCGCCAGTCTCGCAACAACGATGCGAGGAAGCACACGCCCTCCACAGATGCGAATTTGCGACCAAGGCACGCACGAGGACCTATACACGGGACATTGTGAGACAATTTCATGATGGCGATTCATAACATACCAATACTAAACGCAGTGTATTCCTCTGACTCATCCCTGCTATCCAAATCCCTCTGCCTTCTGTACCATCTCGAAGCTCGGAATTCGT
This sequence comes from Pulveroboletus cf. aberrans, assembly GCA_038094155.1. Lineage (NCBI taxonomy): Eukaryota > Fungi > Basidiomycota > Agaricomycetes > Boletales > Boletaceae > Pulveroboletus > Pulveroboletus cf. aberrans. Next base: position 16,654 of record JBBPTO010000050.1, on the reverse strand, counting down.
CAGGATCCACAAAGTAACGCGGGTTATACTCTAGTATCTCATGAAGATGCAGTCAAGTGAGTGTTACATATTGTACTCACGGACACCGACCATATCTACTATAACCTTTGGCAAGCTTCAGTCGTCGATTCTTGGTCAGAGTACTCGATGACATACATTGGTGCCCTTCTTGACGGATATCATTTTCGGTTCTTTGCCGTCAGAGATATCCAGTACTGTGTCGTATTTTGCCTCACGGACAAGAAGGTTACCTGATGCTACATTGCCCATAGCATTTAAATGGGACCAAGGGACAAGGCTTTGCTGCTTACGGAACATTCGGATCGCTTCATAGAAAACTGCAAGTATCTTGTCGAGTTTTCTATAATCTTCAAAAAGCTGGGAAGCGCGTTGGTGAAAAAAAAAAAAAAAAAAAAAAACCTGAACAATGCACTCACTAAGGTATCGTCCTCCCTTCCTTGGGTCACCTCTCGCACCTGGTGGACGAGTTCGTCCTGAAGACTAGAATCCAGAGCGAGGAAGGCAAGGGTGGCTGCCAAACTTTGGGCGGTGGTCGCTAGATTGCAGAAGGTGAATGTTCCAGAACAATCAAATAAATCAGTACTTGCCATGACCAGCGAACATGAAAGAGAACACATTCCCGATCTATGCCGAAGTCGCCTGTAAGTCAATAGTATGAGTAGAAGACAGTAGCTTACCAATTCGATGTCATTCAGACCCATCTTGCTTCCAGCATCCTCCGAAGCGCGAACCAGGAGTGAAAAGAGATCCCTCGCTCGCTCGCTCGTATCGTCCTGGGCCTCGGATTGGATAGACTCCCGGGCAGTGCTGACTAGGGAGTGCATAAACTCCCGCATGGTGTCATAGGCGCGACGAGTGCGTCGGACCCTGTCGCGATTGTTATCTTCCGCAACAGGCGATACAGAATGATGCCTGCACTTACCACGCGAATGGCAATTTCCAAACCCATGCGGGAGCAGCAATGGCGAATAAAGTTGTTTTTGTGATAATATCCATGCATTCTTGTACGCCCATTTCACCTTGATGCGTAGAAGGATTGGCCCATGTGAATGGAACTCCAAAGCCAACCGAACCAATTATAATCAACGTGAACTAATGTAAGTTGGTCATCGTAGGTGATCATTTCCATGAGGTGATTCTAACCGAGAATGTTCACCTTGTGAGTGAGTGCATTGACACTGGAAACCTCGACAGCGTCTTTGGCGGTCCAACCTTCAGTGGAGGCCATCTCCGCGTACAGGTTGCGCGATGCACTCCAGACGAAGGTATGCCTTGGTTACATTAGACATGCAATGAAATGTCGACGATATAACCACCTACGTATCGTTGTTAAATGCAGGGCTAGTGATTCTCCTGTATTTTCTCCACGACTCGCCATCTGAGGATACGACACTCGGGCCCCAGAGCCTGCAGGACAAAGTCAGAGACACAGGAAGCGGCACTTGCGTAAACTCACAGGAAGAAACGGCCCAGGGAATCTGCCTTATCAAAAGCACCCAACTTTTGACCGGTAACGACGATTTGCCTCCCGACTTCCATGGAGCGGGTGTATATCATTGGGGGACCGTTGATAAAAGGTAATATGGAGACGGTGTCACAACCATAACGATCGTAAACTGAGGAGCGGTGAGAGCAGTAGTACGACAACAGAAACACCCGCACCGTTTCTGTCCCTTCTCCAAGACCAGGTAAAGAAGGCACCTGTACGAGAGGAAAGGTGAGGAGACGAATGGCAGGTCGTGGGGAGGACCAACTTGGGTTCCACCAGGTCTCTGGTAGGATCATGGCTGGCAAAGTAAACGTTCCGAAGGGGATGCGAAGACCCGGAAGGGAGTCGACGGCCTATCATTAATACTGGGTTAATACCAGGATTGGATTGGCACACGCTGCAGCGACAGAACCTTGAGGTGGTGGAATAGCTTGAAGAACCATGATACGATGACGATGGAAGCAAGCGCGGCGAAGATGGTCGACCAGGATCGGCCTGCGATGATCGTTATATTGAACTAGGCGAATTCCAGAACGAGAAGAAAGCTTGCCATTGACATTGGCGGTTGACAGCGGCTCCCCCGGCGTCATGGCAAAGCGTAATCAAGGAAATGATACTACATTATGGGGGTTATCGTACTTGGCAAGAGGCAGCTACGGCTACAGTGTCTTCTTATAAATTATTATAAAGTAAAAATAAATATTAAGATCAAAATAATGACCTGATCAAAACGACGACGTTGAGCATCATTAGTGGCATCATACGCGTCGAGACTTACTTTGCAGCTGCGTTTATGCCTGCTCGTTGGATCCAATGGGTACTGATGCCGCAGCGATGGAGTCTATGAAGCTTCTGTCAGCCAACTCGCCAAGGGTCTCTCGCCGCGCTGCTCACCATCTCCCTCGCCCCTCGCCTTGGGGTAGACCTCTTCATGGATTCGGTTCTTCCACAATTCTCCGTCGCGTCCTATTAGGTGTTCGTCAGCAAACCCGCCACGTTTCTGTAGTTCACTCACTCTGTGGAGAATCCCTAGCCTTGGGGTTCACCTCTTCGTGGATCCGATTCTTCCACAATTCAATCCCCTCGGGCTCATCGGCGGAGACAGGGGCACAGAGACCGGCAGATGCAATAACACACAAGAAAAGGCACTTCGAAACGGCAGAGAAACGCATTGTGGTGAGAGGATGTTCCGGATGTTGAAGAAGGACGGTAGAATGAGGGTCACGTCTTTCCTGAGGCCTTTTATCTACACTGTTCTCCTGTTTGTTCTGGGCAGTTTCTAGCGGTGTGCATCTCCTGTGCACGCCGTCCGTGCATATTGACTGGGTCGTTGTCTTCAGGCACTACGCCCTTGCATCACCCGGCTTGGGTCTGTTCCTCGGACCTAGTCATACACGGTCAGCACAACCAACCGGCCAATGTACGGTCGAAAACGGTCTGACGAACTGTGCTTTGCACTGCCATCCGGACGTCCTACGGCGATGCTCAGGTTGCCAGGGGGAGCAAAGGCCGTATACCTTCATTCTCCTGATTTTGAATCTCGCCTCCTCGGTTTCCATCGGTTTCCTTCGTGGTCTATGCGTATCGTGGGCCTTGATGCAAGTGAGTCCCCTATGTGAATAGCCTGGTTGATGGTCAATAGCCTGGTTGATGGTCAATCCCGTCTGTAATATGGCACTACCATAGGTTTAACCACGCGCATGACCTCGACATTGCACGCCTGAGCTCTCCATGTATGTCTTCCTTCGCATTTTTCAACTTCTGCTCAAGCCAAGGCGATACCCGCAAAGGAACCTGTCTGGTTTGTTGTAGACCGGCCGTTCGTTCTTTCCAATGAGGGGCAATCACCGCCCCGGCACTGCGGGTTCTGTGAGACCCGTCAACTTGGACGATGGATAGACTCCTACGAAGCAGGGGATGGCCCACAGTCCGGCCCGAAATAGGTCGCTCGTCGTTGACAGACTCGAGGCTTGTGCTTGTAATTCCCAGGGTCATACGATGATGCCCTGAGTCGAAGCGCGCGTCATTGCAATATTAACGTGGCGTGCATCACGTGTCGAGCACATCTTTGGGCACTCCGAGGTGAATAATAACTCAACACACACAGTCAAAGGTCCTAGCTGCACTCAAATAAATATCATCCAACCCCTTCCATATGGACATAGAAACATGCTAGTCTGACGTCTGACGCATCCCGAGTCATGCTCACTTTTTCCAGCCGAGTTCTTGGTGTACACCCTTTTCAAAAAGCGCCCCAGCCACCGGGGCAGACGCATGCTCTCCTGTGGTTTGAGGCACTGCAGGTCCTTTGGGTCCTTTAGATGGCTACATAAGCCTGTAATTGTACAGCACTGACCTCGTTTCTCTGCCTCTACAGCGCGTTTGACGATGTTCCCGGCATCTGGACGGGATGGTAACGACATCGACCGGCGATCAAAACATATCCTTACCGGTACCGAAGCTACCCAGTGCTATCGTTGACTGTCAGCTGTGGTTCGCAACCGACGTCGGGGAAACGACCAACCTGCGCCTCTGACAACGCCACCAGCACTGAAAGACATCACGGCGAGCAAGGAGAGGAACAAGGTGGGAGCGAAGACGCGCATGGTGGTGTGTACTTTTCGTTGTCGAAAAAAATCTGCTGGAGAAAACGGAGCTCACGTCCGGCAGGTTTTATACTGGACCCTTTTGCGCTTCCATTGCGTCGGAGGGGGGCGATGAGGACCCATACCATGGGGATGAATCACACATCACGATGCTGACATACTCTAAACGCGCGGACTTGTTCAGGTATACCTCGCCAAGATTCGCGCATCGAGGCCTGTCTCCACAAGGCAAGGACACAGGATTTGATCTCAATGCGCGGCCCTCACCATGTGGACACCTCTCACACGAGAACGAGCGTGAAAAAATGATCGATGACCGCCCAAAAATATGTACATGATATGCGTTATGATAGGAGCGCGCGAGCTCTTGAAACTTCAATATTTATGTAACTCCATTGTCCGCCCACGAATCTGAAATTAAAGCCCGTCATTTGGATCGGGTCGAGGAAGATCCCTGTTGTCGGCAAAATTGAGGTGCTGTCTCAACACTTGAGAAGCCAGCCGTAGTTGGTGGGTGGTAAGCAGTAAACAGCCCGCGTTGATCAATAACAATACGATCATTGCCACTCCAATCCATTGCGGGGACAGGATCGCCGCGCTGCGGCGGGGTGCTCCCTGCGTGTCGTCGTCAGAAGGGGAGAAAAGGTACTCTTTTTCGATCTCGTCGTTATCCCCTTGGCTGAGAACAGTGTAATTGTTTTTGTCTGACATCTGCTCATGAGGTATGAGCATGGTTGGACGGCGGAGGGGGACGGACGCACCTATGACTGGGGTCCTGTTATGGGGTTAATGTGACATTGTCGGTTTTTCAGAGCCATTTATAAGTCGGTCTCTCAGCGATGCGCTTGAGACCTTCATCAAAGATACTTCTGACTCGCCATTTGTGGCGTTCGTGCACGATTCCGATGCTCTTTGGACCGATCGCTGACAGATCCAAGTTGGGACGGGACAGCCTAGCCGCCGCTGCCGCCTCAACTGCCACTGCCAAGCTATTGACGGGAGTCATGGTACGCGGCGTTCCCAAGTCCAGCCTCTCACTGCTCCGATCTGGCACAGCTCTCGATCTCAGGTTCCGCCTTCGACGCTCCCGCCGCGGTGACTCGGTAACATTGCCGTATCATCGACTTTTCACCGATTATATCTGGCACACACAAAGTCGCGATCTTCTACGTTTTCCGTCCGCCCATCATGGTCTCCACTCATACTGACCATCCCCGTCTCTCCGCCTTCTTCCGTTTTCTTCGCAAACCGTCACATGCCGCGATCGCTTGTCTCGGGACGCTGGCTGCCGTGACGGTTCTCAACGTCATCTTTACGTTGTACGCCGTGCACACCGTCGACTCCCTCCTACCACCCGCCCGCGAATGGAGTGAGTCTTGTTGACGAATCGCGCGTCGTGGGACTGACCCGTACCTCCAGCCTACGTCGGGGACGACTTTCCCTCTGATCTCCCCATCGAGATCCCGCTCGCAGGCCTGAGCGTGGAAACGGGGGAGGGACACTTTTCGCTCTATGACGACCACGAATGGGGAACGCTTTTTCCCTCGGATGGGTTCGTCCGTCTGGGGCCAAATGACCGCACCTTTCATGTGTCGCTCTTCCATCAGCTGCACTGTCTCGACGTGATTCGCGTCGGCTATCTGACGAATCGGACGCACGCGTTCGGGCACATCCAGCATTGCCTGCGCTATCTGCGGCAGATCCTCATCTGTCACGCGGACACAACGTTGGAAGTGGACATCCCGCAGATGGAGGACGGGCATTGGTATCATACGGCAAACGGGGTCGGTTCGGTTCATAGGTGTAAAGACTGGACTGTGCTACGTCGTTGGGTGGCCGAGCATTCCAGTTTACCACTCGAGTGAACGGGTGCGTCCTAGCCCCCTTTTTTTCGTGAGAGCGCGAATTAAATACAAGAGATACAGCATGTAGCGGCATATCCAAACATCACCATCACCATGGTGCCATGTGTTTAAACGGGGCTGGGGATTCCCTCTGACCCGAACTCGAGGGCTCTGAATTCTGTGTCGTCTTCGTGTTTTCTTGATTTTGCCGAATCGGCTTCTTTCATGCCTTCCAAGTCGGTGTTGGTGATGAACCCATCGGTGTAGTTGGTTGCCGAGGTGCCCGTGTCTTCTACACGGCGCGCAACCCAGTTTATACGTGTGGAAATGATCGATCCAGAGACTTGTTCAGTGGAAATACCGAGGGCAACGCGTATGATGATAAGGGTCGGAGCGATCCCCTATGATGAGAAGAACGTTGAAAAGACGTCTGGCAATAGTAATTGTATCACTCACATAGACTTGAACGGCCATGACGGCGAGAATCCCTTCGGCGGGGTTGGAGAGGGCGAAGCAGATGACAAAGAGAAGTTGGAATAAGAGGTATAGTGCGCCGCTCTCGATGATAAGGTTGATGGCATGGCGGGTAGCGCCTTCACCGACCTGAAGCGGGGAGTCCGGGACGACGCGAGCGGAGGACCAAATGCGGTAAACGATCAGAGAGGTGACCATGACATTCGTGCAAAGGGGAAGAATATATCCAGCGAGGCCGAGGGGAACTAAAGCAGCAGGGGGGGAGGGCGCAGTAGGGTTGGTCGCGACGAGGATATCGATGACGCCAATGATACATGCTGGTAAAAGCGAGTGTAAGAGGATGAAGGGTTGTTCAGGAGAGAGGAGCACTAACCGAAGCCTGCGAAAGAGGTAAGGAGAGGTAGCACGATGACGTAATAATTTTTCCCCCATAGCATCCAGCAGCGGTAGATGAGGACAAAATCACCCAAGAGATCAGTGAAGGATATCAAAAAGTCTGCAGCAAGGAGGTGGTTGTCTTCGCTAGAATAGCCCACCACGCCGGTGGTGCTCTGTCGAAATATGTGAGAAATTGCGTCATCAATCAGGGTCGCGGGAGGCGCTGACCAAAACATCGTAAAAATGGGTAAATTCGAGAGCGAAATGGACGGTGCAGCAGGCGAAAATAAGGCAGTTGAGGTATATGACGGGGTTGTTGAAGTGATCGCGGCGGTGTCGATGTACGAGGATGGTGAGTGAGACGAAAAAGAGGGTGCAATTGACGCCTGTCGGCAAAAGTCAGCGCGGGGGAGTTGGCCGGCGAGTGACACACCCCAAAAGGCGGCCTCGCACCCGAAACCAACGAGGGCAGCGAGGTCGGAATTGAACAACATGGGGGCAAAGGCCTACGTGCGAGAGCCGGCTGGCTATTAATGCCTGCGCAGTCGGCGATATGCCGCTCTTCACGCGGCAAATTCAATTTCTCCCGCTGATGGGGACAGGTCTACACATATGGTCGAATCCACCCATCGTATCTCCCCATCATGCCGCGTCTCCATCTTGTCGGTTCAGGCATCCTCGTCTTCATCCTCTGGAGGCTCGTCACCGCTCGGAAACGGTCCCCCTTCGCCTTCATACGCGGACCAGAGAAGGACCACTGGTTCGCTGGTACGCTTCTCGACCCTGTCTACCTTCCCAGAACCAATCGTATCTTGCTGCAGGAAACTATATTCGACTCTTTCGCGACGCGTTCCAGTACAACCTCGCCTTGGCCGAAGAATATGGTGGGGCGGTCAGGATCCATGCACTGCTCGGGGTAATCAGACACACGCTTGTCCAGAGCGACGCCGCTCACATAGTCCTCGCAGAGCCAACAGCTCTGCGTATCTGACCCGCTTGCTCTCCACCACATGGTCGTCAAGGAACAGCACATCTATACCGAAACTGACATGTTCATCATGTACGTCATATTCTCGCCTACTCCCACTCCCAGACCATGACCTGTTCGACAGGGGAAACAGCTTGATATTCGGTCCGGGTCTGATCTCGACTCTCGGTGTGTTCTCTTCCATTTCCACACGAGACATGTCGTCTGATCCCACAAGGTGAACAACACAAGAAGCAGCGCAAGATGCTCAATCCCGTATTCTCCCTCGCCAACATGCGCGAATTGCTGCCAATCATACAGCCCATCGCAGATAGGCTCTGCACCATACTCCAGTCAGAGCTGCCGACGGATCACTGTATGCTCTTGTCTTTCGTACCACGCCATTCATTGATTCAGATTAGCCGTGAAAGAGGTCAACATACTTCCTCAGCTATCTTGCGGCGCTCTTGAGTACGTCTGTCAGGCTACCCTGGGCCACTCCTTTGATGCCCTAGACACCAACAAAGAAAACGAGTATTTGCAAGCTATCAGAAACCTGGTGTGAGTTCCTCTGCTATACCTGCTCATCTCCTGCCCATTTCCTCTTGACAGTCCGTCTGCTCTTCGATTGATCCTGGTCCGCCCCTTCGTTCCTTTCATCCTCCGAAACTTCTCCTTGCACTGGCGTAACAAAATGATGGACTGGGCACCGCTCCAGGCCCTCAGGGATCTTCGTCGCGTGGTACGAGTCATGAATGCAACGAGCAAAGCAATATTTGCAGAGAAAAAGTCAGTCATGGAAGGTCAAACTGAACCAGAGGGTCCCGGAAGCCTACAGTCTTGCACGAAAGGCAAAGACATCATGAGCATTATGTGTGAGTCCAACCCTGCTTTCACGACCACAACGATGACCTTCCCCTAGTGAGATCAAACGTCTCTTCCTCCGAAACCGACAGACTCACGGACGAGGAGCTTCTGGGACAAATGAAGTGAGTCAAAATCATGCTCACAACTTCCCGTCCGCCCTAAATAGTTGTCTAGCACTATCATGTTTGCAGGATTCGAGACCACGACAACTGCTATAGGTCGTATTCTCTGGATATTGGCCAGCAAACCAGGCATTCAGGCCCGCCTCCGTACGGAAGTGCGGGATGCAAAGCAGAGCTATGCTGCGTCGCATGATATCACCGAACCATGGGAAGAGGTTGGGTTACCTTACGATCTTCTCATGGATCTCCCATACCTCGATGCCATCGTTCGAGAAACCCTGAGGGTATACCCTCCTACGTCCCTGCTAAGTCGAACGTAAGGTGACCAAAGTTTCTTGTGCCAATAGTTCACCTTCGTTACCAGTGTTCGTGAAGATGCTGTACTCCCGTTGCATCGGCCCATCAAATCCGTAACGGGAGAAATGCTCTCGGAGATCGCCATTCCAAAGGGTGCTACCCTGATCATGTCCCTTTTAGCTGCGAATCACAACAAAGACCTGTGGGGAGAAGATGCATCAGAGTGGCGACCCGAGCGGTGGTTGAGCGCTACTAAGAAGCGTGTCCAGTTGAACGGGAACTTGGAATCCACCATCAAAAACGGCGAAACAAACCCGAATGGCACGGCTGCGGCAGAAAAGACTCCGGGTGTGAAAGATGGTGTGAAATACCCAGGCGTCTATGCATCCATGTAGGTGCATGTGGTCCGAAGTTTTGTCTCAGCATCCTAACGTGGTAATCGTCTGCAGGATGACCTTTCTCGGAGGCAGTCGTGCATGCATGTAGGCATATCTTCTCTACGTCTATGTATGTTCATTCCCGTCTGACGGCTACTCCCCCATACAGCGGTTTCAAGTTCGCAGAAATGGAGATCAGTAAGGAGCCTCACAGCCGTGTCACGCTATGTTTAAACTAACGTGCGAACAATCACCGCAGAACAAGTCGTGATAACCCTTATCTCGCGCATTCATTTTGCATTACCCAGCACACCAGACCAAAATGGAAACATGAAAGAAATCTATTGGAAGATCAGTGCCCTCCAGGTCCCCGTGGTCCGACCTCCAGCTGGGGACGATGTTACCGCACAGATTCCATTGGATCTGAGGCTGGTACGCCCCGGAGACTTTGCGTAATCGTTGCACGCGGTGGATTGACGACTGACAGCCACTGTTTGGTACAATTCGGTGATCTCGTTGGATTTCGAGTTTTCTCTGCAAACCCTACGATTGACCTAATCTCACCTGTCCCTTCGCGATCTAGAACAAATTGAATCCTTTTTTCTCATCGCCTCTCGTCAACCATTGCACAACTCACTGTCAATGACACCATCATGCACAAAATGTCTACTTATAACACATAAGTCTCCCTGCAGAACCATCGGGAATCGTGCGAGCCTGCACGCCAATTCTGAGTCAAACTGGCGTCCATATATGTCGACGCCGCATGATCGCTGAGTCCCTCTGGCGATGATGACCCCGATGGGCCAACCCGCCTCAAATTCTTCCTGATACGATCGCAGACTAGCCGATTTGGATAACAGATGACGCCCGAGCCCGACGTCGGCCCCGAGGTCCGCGTGACTAGAACTGGCAACCCATCAAAACGATATTGACAGGAAGAGCGTGGTCATGGCGTGCGCAGCGCCTTTTGGCGGCGTAGACAATATATGAATCAGGCTGTGTGCTGACCGCAAGCGTATAAGAGTACCTGTACGGACGATATCGATGCTTGATTGATCAGACCACGCCGACGTTCGATCGCTCCCCCTAATGTCCGTCAACATCGTCCTCCCCCCACTGTCCGCCTGGGCGGCGTCCCGGCTGACGGGCCTCTTGCAATCCAAGACGCAAGCCGACTTTGACACCGCCTTTGATGCAACGTTCGCCGCCGAGTGCACGATCACGGTCAATGGCGACCCGTTGTCGCGGGAGTCATACAAGGCGGAGTTGCTCTCCCAGAGTGCCGCCAGTTTCGACGAGAGTGGTGCGGTCGTCAGCATCGAAGGGCAGACCGAAGTCGAAACCGGAAACCAGGGACAATTGGTACGTCACGCGATACGACGGGAGTGATCGCACTGTTTTTCCTGAAGCGCGGATGACCGCCGTCTCCACAGGCTGGACTGGTCGGCCTCTTTTACACGACGCTCGCAGACTCCAAGTTCCTCGTTCTCGGGGCACCTTCGGAGAGCAGGACGACATCTTCTCTTAATCTGGTGTGAGTAACTCTGTCCTGCGTTCCGGCGCATCCCCGTCGGAAGCCACAACTTGATGTTTGTCTCGTTACAGCATCAAACCGACGGAGAAGAACCCCCAGAAACCCAACCAGCACTTCCGGGGTTACTTTGACCCTAGACGAGTGGTCTCGGTCAATCAAGTGGTCTCCGAGTCCACGTACCACGTCACGATTCCCGCGTCGTCCGTACCCAAAGCGACGACGACGGCGAACAAGTCCAAGGTCGAGCTCGGGCCTGGACTACTTAATCTTCCGCCCAACTTTGCAGGGCCGTTCGGTGGCACGTTTGGTCCTGGTCCTGTGAGGCTTCCTTCTGGCGTGCGTCTGCCAGTGGGGGCTGGGCCAGTGCAACTCCCTCCGAGTGAGACAGGGGCCAAGCCTGAGACGTTGCCTGGCTTTGGTGCATTCGGTGTCGGGCCGGTGATCGTACCTGGTGAGACAATCGGAGACGCGAAACAGTGAATGATCGATCTGAGGCGCGTTCTGCGGAAAGCAATGATGTTTGTTAATGTACATTCTTCTTGTATTGCAAGTCTCATGTGCGCCTCCTCAAATGTACTAGGTAAGGCGTGCCGCGGAACGGAACATCGCTTTCGTTTCCATGAAATGAAGAAAACGATAATATCGCCATGGATTTTAGGGGGCGACCAAAAGAAAGACTGATAACGGGAAATTTCAAAAAACCTGTCCAGAATCGCGGGTGCATCAATTCCAATGTTGGGGCACACTGATCGCTACGAGACTCACATTGATTTGACCAAGCATCCCCCTACGGCTCGTGCACGACACGCCGCAAGACTCGACCGTTGGACTCGATCGCCTCGTCTAGACCATCTGGACCAAGATCCTCGTCGCCCACCACACCCTCAAACTCACCCACGGACGTGGATGAATGCGCAGATGCAGAGCCAGCGCTGCCGAGTGGCCCGTCGACCTCTTCGCGCGCATAGCTTGCGTGCGTGCGTGCGACGTCAGGGTCGGGATCTGTGCCCTCTGCCTCTGCGCCTGCCCCTCTAGCGCCGGCGCTGTCAATAGCAGGGCGGTGCGACTGGACATGGTAGACCGTCTTGCGACGCATCTCGTCGAGGGACGTGTGTGAGCGATCCGCCTGCGACGTGTGAGCGGCCAGAAGGGGTGTGAGAGTGGGCGTACCTTGACGAACGCCTCGGAGGCGGTAGCGAGGTCTTCGTTCCACCCAGGGGCGTTGTCAATGGGGTCGTGAGACGGGGTCTGGGGGTTCTCCTTCTCGGGCTGGCGAACAGATCAATTCGTGTGCTATCGATAGGAAAAGGGACGACCTTCGAGTGCTTTCCTCCACTAGAGCTTTAGTGGGGAAATGAGAAGGCAAAGACAGGGGCGATTCGAACGCTCACATGGGGCGGCGGATGGGGCCGGGGAGGGCTGGGACGGTCCTGAGGGCTGATACTCTCGCGCGGGCTGCAGCTGCTCTGAGCGACAACATGTCGGGTTAGCAAGGACAAGACCGGGTCCGACTGAGTTCAGAATGCCTTGAATCTGACGTCATATATTTGACTGCCAAATCGAGACACCAAAATACAAAATACAATACACCAACGGACGGTTCATCGTTCATTCTCTTTCATGCGACCAAGACAGCGCGATATCGGAGCCCCCCTTTTTCAAGCTTTTCCAACGCCTCCTCGATCCCTTCAACTCCCATCGGGAACTTCTCTATCATAGGCCGGACTCCGTGGGTTGCCGCGAACCTCAGCATCTTGATATGTAGCCCGCGTGAACATGGCAAGCTGCCCTGAATCCGGATACCGTTCGACAGGACTGCCAAGGCCGGCAAAACAAGATCCTTCTCTGACACAGTCAGCGGAAAGACGGCGCCCCTTGGCTCCAGAACCGGTAGCAACCTACCGCAGGTGAGTTAGCTTTATCTATCGAAAAGATGGACGACCTACAAATTCCAGTCAGGAAGCGAAGAGGTCGTAATAATCAAGTGGTTGACAGGTCGTCCGATGTCAAGCTTGTTCGCCCCCTTTGTCGTATAGAACTCTGTAGCACCAAGCGTCATCGCCTCCTCCTTCTTGCTATCCGTGCTAGAAAAGACGACGACTTCGCATCCCATCTTGGCAGCAAATTGAATGGCGAGGTGTCCAAGCCCGCCGACTCCCACAACGCCAACACGGTCAGTGGAGTGAACGTACGTGTACAGCGGGTGGAACACGGTAGATCCAGCGCACATGAGTGGGGCTGCATCTGCAGAAGAAATCGCATCGGGGATATGAAAGAGGAAGGCGGCTTTCCAGACGGCATGCGAGGCAAACGCGCCTTGGTCCAAGTCGGCCAGTCCATACATGACGCGTTGATCACAGAACATTTCGTTCCCGCTCAAACACTGATCGCAATGCATGCAGCAGCCGTGCAGATAACCCCAACCTGCACGATCCCCACTAGTCCGAAATGAGCATCAGCGTTGTGTCATTGCCACGCACTTCAGGAAGGAGCACGTACACTTTGAATGCGCAGGTTTGGGAGCCGACTTTTTCCACAACACCGACACCCTCGTGACCGAGGACCATATCGGTGGTCTTGTAATGCTCGTCGGTGCCACACAGCCCTGCGTGGGTGATCCTCAGGAGGACCTCGTCAGGGGCAAGGTCATCCCTGTGCCCCTTGGCCTTGACGATGTTACCAGATGGGTGGCCCTTGTAGACAACGTAATCCAAATCCAACTTCATCGTGAGCACGATGGGTTGAGGGAGAGCGACGACGGCTGAATGCGGGTGCTATTTATCTGTACCAGTTTCGTCGATGACGTCATTCATTCAATTCGAGTATGCTGACAGATAGGCAGCGGCGAACTCACAAAAAGGATGCGATATGGTGCGCAGCATCTGGGAAAGTGCGTGCAGGTATCCCGGCCATGTCGGTCTTGCCGAGTATCCAGGTGGTCAAGTTGTCAGGATGACAACGGTCTGTGTAATGAGAGAAGCCGAAGCCCGAGGCAGTTTGGGGAGTGCTGACAAGAAACTGATGGTATATATGGTAAATTTTGACGCCGGATAGTGATGCCATCACGCAGCCATGTTTTCTCCGGTAATGGCAGCGGGCGCTTGTTCGCTTCTGGCCTTCAACCTGCAATGTCCTCTGAATCACCCGTCCTGGCACCTCTCCCGGTCCCAGGCCGTCCGGACGCTGCGCCACCTGCGAAACTGTCTGAGAAGGAGCAGGCCGAGTACAACCGCGTGTTTGCTCACTTTGCTAGCTTGGACTATGTTCTTCCTGGCATCGACAACGCGGAAAAGGGCGCATTGATGGAAGAGGAGCGCATGTGGCTCGTTAGTATTTCCCTTCTCTTTCCATTTCTCGCGTCCAGGACCTCACCTGACGTCCTCTGCCTCTCCATGACCCCAGTCGTACGAGTGCATTCTGCGCTACATCCGCGCTGCAAAACACGTCCCGTCCGAGGCAATCAAGCGTCTTGAGGACACGCTCAGATGGCGGCGCGACTTTGGGCTCTATACCCTCGTTACCTCAGCGCACGTCGAGCCCGAGGCCGTCACTGGCAAAGAGTTCCTATGCGGATACGATACTGAGGGCCGACCCGCCCTGTACCTCTACCCAAGTAGGCAGAACACCGAAGAAGGCCCGCGACAACTCCACTTTGTCTTTTGGTTCACGGAGCGCGCAATCGACCTCATGGGTCCTGGCGTCGAGTACGTCGCGCCCCGCCTTTCGCTTGCTAAATGCTCATGCCATCGTTTTCGCAGGTCGCTCGCACTCATGGTTGACTATGCCGACAAGGCCAAAAACCCCTCTTTCTCTACCTCCCGCCAAGTCCTCCATATCCTCCAGACCCACTACCCGGAACGCCTCGGCACAGCCATCGTCACGCACATCCCCTGGCTCCTCCACGCGTTTTGGAAGTTCATCACCCCTCTCATAGATCCTGTCACGCGTGCCAAACTCGTTTTCAACCCCGTCCCGGACGACAGAGGCTTGTGGCGCTCAGTAGAAGCCCGTGACCAGGGCGAAGATGACACAATGTTATTTGACGCGCATCAACTTGTACGTGAGGGGTGGGGCGGCAAGGTGCTGTTTACGTACAAGCACGAGGATTACTGGCCTGCGCTCTTGGCCATGACGGAGGCACGGAGGAACGACATGATTCGCGTGTGGCGCGAACTCGGCGGCGTGGTCGGCATCAAAGAATGGGACGTCAAAGTCAGCCTTCGGGATGGCTTGACAGCACATAGTGCCGACGGCGAGACTCAGGCTGGCCAAGCGTTTTAATTGGATATACCCCTCATTTTCAGTGCCATCTTGACATTCAATACCATCCTAGATCAGTTCTCCATCATACCCTGCATCTGGCTAACTCGTTTGCATATCAGAATTGCATTCGTTTCCGAATAGGAAATTGATTAAGTGTTGGACGAACCCAATTTAAATATCGTTGTCACAGTCATTGGTGCAGGAGATGAGTACTATACACCATCTCATAATGCAGAGCATGCTGATGGATAATATCCCACTGCACCCACCATTCACCACCTACCATATAATGCATACCAGAGGAGGATGACTGATGCTCCACATTATGAGATAATTTGTTGCTAAACTGAGAGCTATTCATCTAACCGATGAGATGCTGATCTTTTCGTAGGTCCTGGTTAACCCAGGTTAGATTTGTGGGTACAGTTCCAAAAAAAGTTTAGATAACCCGGTATCGGTCATGAGGACTCCCTGATCTGATGGTCAGCCCATTCTTAGCCTATGGTTCAGAGACATCCCACCCTAGAAGGTTGCTCTCGTGCTGATAACAAACCAAATGGCTATCAGTCAGGATGCCGCACGATTATCGTCGATCAATCGTTCCAGTTAGAACAGCGTCCAGTCTAATAATACATGGCTCAAAGTTCGATCTCTCGCTGATATCCCGTTTCGCACTTTGCGTCCGACTCGGAGGGTATTCGACGCGGTCCGAGACACCGTCAGACGCTATTTAGTTGGCTCTGGGCTGCAGATTCGTCCAGTCTCCACGCCTGCGGTCACCCGCCATGTCTCCACCCATCCAGACGCCTCTCCCCATCCCAGCTCGTTCGGATGTCAGTCCTCCTCTGAAGCTGTCGGAGAAGGAGCAACTCGAGTACGATCGCGTGCTTGCCCACTTTACCAACCCAGACTATGTCCTCCTTGATATCGACAATCCCGAAAAAGGCGCGTTGATGGAAGTGGAACGCATGTGGCTTGTCGGTCTCTTTTCTCGCGTATTTACGATTCTATCTCACCGATCGATACGCGTTTTTAGTCCTACGAGTGCATTTTGCGTTACATCCGTGCCGCGGGGCATGATGTGTCCGCGACTATCAAGCGCCTCGAGGCCACGCTTAAATGGCGGCGTGACTTCGGCTTGTACACGCACATCACGCCGTCGCACGTCGAGCCCGAAGCCGTTAGCGGCCATGAGTTTATTTGCGGGTACGACACCCAAGGCAGACCCGCTGTGTATTTTTGCCCGAGCAAGAAGGACACCGAATATGACACGCGATACATCCATTTCGTCTTCTGGATTTATGAGCGCGCCATCGAGTTCATGGGGCCCGGTGTAGAGTATGTTGTTCTTTGCCTTTCCTCTCTTGCTCCATCGCTCACGCGCTCCTATCGCAGAACGGCCACATTTATGG